>JARHVA010000884.1:3522500-3790000 GCA_037957365.1 Torreya grandis | reverse complement strand
CTAGTGTGATATCTACCTCTATCACATCCCCATCCACCTCCCATCTAAATGTGTTAGTCAATCATTCCCAACAACCAAGGAACATGACTAACAGGTCTACACTCAGGGGTATCCTACACATATCTGTTATCCCTCTTGGACCTATGGATATCAGTCTAGCCTATCTCCATATGTCAATCTTTCCAATAAGTTTGGTAGCCAAAAGACATCTAAAAATCTTCAAAACCATCATCATCTCTGCAATCAAGAAACAACAAAGGATTTATTAGTTCCTCTATGTCATGTATAATCATAATACATTATTTATACATTCTATTTTAATCATAAAAAAGTATAATTTATTCATTTTCTTATCTAATTTAGCCTATTTTAAGCCCCCTTGCCCTTCTTTAGTCATTTTAGACCATTCTAGCTCTCTTTTAACTTTTTGCACACTTTTTTGTGCTTTCTCTGGTTCCCTAATCAACCTAGTTTGACAAAAAAAATATTATTTTTCTCCACATTTCTTATTTTCTTTCTTATTCTCTTTTCTCTGGTGCTAAGTTTCCATTTTGGGCCTTATGGACCAACTGGATACTCTGCACTAGGTTTTTGGCCTCCAGAATGTGCTAGGTCAACCTATACCCTCTAGGTTGACCACATGGATTTTAGCCTAATTTACTCTACTAGGTTGACCTGGTTGACCTAGTAGGTTTAGTGTGTTGACCTAGCATATTTTGCCAAAAACTTCTTTTCTAGATTTTTCCCTAATTCCTTCCAACCCATTTCTTATCTTCTTATTTTCCTCCCTTATAATCTAATTTTGTTCATTTTTATCATATATAAATGCTTAAAATTAAATTTTATCAAAATTCACTTAATTCATTTCAAATTTCAAAATCTGGTTTGAGATTCTTAGATGCATACTTATAGTGCACCCGCTCTTGCTCCTAGAGCTCCATCTCATCTAACATGACGTTCCCTCACCATTATAGCTTATTTTCTCTCCAAAGCTCTTTTTCTCTTCTCTTACAATGCAAAATAACAAAATGATTTTTTTTTCATATTTAAAACTACCTTTTAGCCATTTAAATTCTTCATTTATTTTCCTTTAGATTCCTTCTTTTTCTCATATATTTGTTTCTAATCATCCATTTTGAAAACTATAAAATGTGTTAGATTCATGATGATGTAGAGATTATTTTCCACTATTATATGCCTATATTCCAAAAAAAAGATTTTTGACTATTTTGCACTAACTTCTATAGGTTCACCTAGTGTGCTTTACATTGGACACCTTCACTTTCTTGCAATTTTCTTCTTTATCTCTGGCACTAAGGTAATTTAAAGGTATGTATTTTTCAATTCTATCCTTTCATTTATCTTATTTGCTTCTTACTTCACTTTACTTAGCATCAGTGTTATGTGTCATCATGTTCTATCCTGAAGCACCATCCTGTGTTGCACTTATGTGCCACGTGATGAGATTCGATTGAGGCATATGTATACACATAATATTTTCACACTTTTATTGATTACTGACACTTATTATCTTGTAAGAACCTATTGAGTCTCAATCTCTCTGAGTGCATGCCTTAAGGGGTGCATTAGGAAAGGGGTGGGCAGACCTTTGGTGCTTCATAAAATTGTTGTTCCTTTTGCCACTTATTATCTATACTCTTGCCTCCTAAAACCTTGAATCCTAAGCTTATTTCTCTCTTTATTATTTATTCCCACCATTTTTCATGTTTTATCCTTCATTTCTTACCTTTTTTCCCTATTGACCTATTTAGTAAGCTAGGTTGACTTGGTCGACCTAGCTTATTCTGGGGATACTTTTCCTTTCCTTGTTGATTTGCATCCTAGCTAACTTAGCACAAACTTTAGGCATTAGCTTGATAATATGCTAGGTCGACCCAGTTGACCTAGCACAACTGACATGTCTAAAAGTCTTTAGGGTGAGATACTACTATATATACAAGGCCATTCCTTACCATTTCATAAGAGAGTTGAATTAAACAAAGAAGTATGAATGAACATCTACTTATTGACCATTGTATTTGAGAAATAAAGCTTTAGGGTTCAATACTTTTGTTGACCATTTTTGGTCCAACAGGCCAAAAAATCAGTCCCCTTCTTTCCCTATTGTCTTGAGCTAGTTCATCTTTTGATTTTGCACAAGTCTACAAATTTCTACGAACTCTGCAGGTCCATTTCTACGGACTCTGTAGGTCCATTTCTACAGACTTTGCAGGCAATTCCTTTGGCAGATGAAGAACCAGTTCAAAGAGTGCAAGGTTTTACAAAGCTTCTTTAGACTCTTGTCTGAAGAAATTCATAATGAAAGAGAGCTAAAATGGTTCAAGACACTCTTCCTTAAGGTTGGGAAGGTGGTTCAATGACATGATCTTTCCATGAGTTAGCATCTTTGAACCGTTGAACCATTGAACCAGTTCAATGCTTTGGTTCAATGCCTTGGTTCAACGCTTTGGTTCAATGCTTTGGTTCAATGGTAAAGTTCATTGGTGAGGTTCAATCAAATGGTTCATCAACTTGGTTCAAAGGCTTGGTTTAATTTAGTTGCTTCAATGCTTTGTTTCAATCAGATGGTTCAATCACTTGATTCACTCAGTCGGTTCAACAACTTGGTTCACTCAGTTGGCTTAACGACTTGGTTCAGTTGGCTTGGTTCAAAGTGTTGGTTCAATGTTTGGTTCAATGGTTGGTTTAAAGGAGTGGTTCAATCAAAAATTTCAAGAGAGTCTCCCAAACTCAAGTGCCCGTGCGGAGGGCAGGGAACATTTGCAAAGAGGCCATAGAGAAAAGCTGCAAAGGTGAGTTTCCTTCAAAAATTTGTTTAAGGCATAAGGAGGTACCCTTTGGAAGGGTCGTTTCCATTTTTCCTGAAGGGGCACTTTCCAAAGGAAGTTGAAGAAGCTAAGGAAGAAATCCTTTAGACTATTTGTCTGAAGGAATTCCTTTGGACAAAAAGTCTGAAGGAATTTGAAAGGGTTGTGAGCAAGAAAGTCGAAGAAAAGACTTAAGGTAAGAAATGAATTATTTCAAACTTTTTGTCTGAAGGAATTCCTTCAAACAAAAAGTTTGAAGAAATTCAGAGGAAGGCCATGGGAGGAGAAGCCATTGGAAATTCTAAAGGCAAAGCGGCTGAAATAATTCTTGCAAACTTTTTGTCCGCGGGAAAATTGTCTGCGGGGAAAAAGTCCATGAGAAAAAGGCCCATGGGAAAAGCTCGAAGGAGAAACCTGTTGAGGAGTTGAAGGACCCCAAAGGGTAGGTGCCCTTGTGGGGGACTCTCGGCCAAAATGAAGGACACTTTCCAAAAGTCAAAGGGTCACCTTCCCTTCAGGAAGGTGCAAATAAGGAAGTCCATAGAAAAGGCCGAAGAAGGTCCAAGGGGTGATGGGCTTGAGGACATCAAAATCAAGCATGACAAACTAGCCGTTGGGTATTCAAATGTAGTGACGGGTGTGCGAACGTCAATTTTAAGGCTCGTGAAATAGTCATTGATTTTGAAAAACCTTAAAGAGGAGCCCAAGGAATGCAATGACCCGCCAAAAGATAGCCCTGGGGGGCTGAAGGAGCCAAAAAGAGACAAAGTAAGGAAGAAGACAAAGTGCAAGAAAAGATAAAGCAGTCCAAGTCGCAAAGGGGAGGCGAGTTATTACCAGATGATCACCAAATAGTGCAAATAATAAGCAGTGCAACTTATTTTCTCTAGTTTGCATTTATAAGCAGACAAGCTGCTTAAATGCCTTGAAGGGAGTAGTTTATTTGCAAAAAGGAGGCATGGCCATGCTTTTGCATTAATGTTGGAATGCCAAAGTCAAAGCAAGAGCCGACAATCAAACGGCTCCCTCTTCCCAAGGCTTAGAACACACATGGGCCAGCTTGTTAAGAGTGCCAAAGTCTTTTCAAAAGAAGGGGCCAAGTTCTCTTCTCTTTTCTATATATTGTAAAACTTCTCATTTTGAGAAAGATCCATCTCTCAGCCTTAAGGCAAAGCTCTACCCAAAAATATATGGGTTTGTAAGGCAGAATTTTGCCAGATTTTACCTTGAATCAGGACTTAGCATTCTTACCTTTATTTGAGCTTGCACTTTTGTATATGTCTATGCCTTTGCTCTATGTTAATTCATTTTCCTTATGTTTTTGTAGGGTGATTTCAGCATGTCTAGTGCATTGTGAGTTTCTCTTTTGCAGGTTTGCTAGAAGTGTCCCTAGAGGAGTGAAGGTGCCTGTGAATACGCTGCCATAAGTGTGTCTGAGGATGCCTCTGGTAGTTTCTTCCTCCCTGTATTTCCACGGACCACTAGCTCATTGATGCAAAAGGATTCCTCATGTCAAATGAAGTGTATAGGAGCTTCTTCTTGGTGAAAAGTGTATATCCAGGCTGGGTGGGTCATCTTTTTTAGTGTATCACCTTTTTAAGTTTAGGTTTAGGTTCTGCTTCAGCATCTTTCTCCCTTTTCATCCCCCCCTTTTTTTATTTTTTGTTAGCAGTAGGAAGTCTAGGACCTAAAAGATACATCAGAGGGAGCTAGCCCTATCTAGAGACTCACCCCTCCAGCTTCGTCGGTCCCACAGGCAAGAGGGGAGTTTCCATTTTAACGTGTGGAAGGTAAGAGCTCGACCTCCTGCCCAGGGTGCAATCCACTACGTCAACAACTTCCTTTTGGATATCTTATCTTATCTTGTGGAGAATTCCTTTTAGATACTTAGGTAGGTCATGTAGCCTAGATCTAATTTATCTTGGTTGTCCTCACAAGCCAAAACAATCTCTTGTGAAGCACCATTCACCAAGGGAGAAGTTGATACTTGATAGGTTCATCTTCAAATGTAAGTATTATCTGTAGTATGTATTATTCTCTCCCATGTATTAGGATTTTATATACATTGATGTGAGTATATATCTCATATACATGTTTAGTTTAGTTGTTATTTACTTATTTTATTCTAACCTCTACTTTATGCCATAAACTTTGGTGAGCACTAGATTGGTTTACTTTTATTTTTATTAGATTAGTTTACTTTCTTGTTTGTTACCATAAGTGAATATAGAAACCATAAGACTATTTTAGGGTTGTTGTGTGATTGTGTTAGACTGTAGGATTTGGAACCCTACCTAGCATGATGTGTTGTGATAGATGATACAAGTGATCCCCTAATCGAGTCTAGCAGATCCTCATATTGGTCATGCTTTCGCTTAACAAGTGTGTTCCCCAATCAGAAGTGTAGGTGTGATCTATCTTATCCAATCTAGGATTGAATCATGAGCACCATACAATTTTGATTGCATACACATTGTTATGGATTATTATTTAGATTTGTAATTTTAGCATAATAGTGATAAGAATTAGATGTCTACACTTATACCTATGATCATATGTTGTCAATGTTGGATCCATTTGTCAATATTTTCCCTTTTATTTTGTCAATTTTCATGTGTTAATAACTCTTTAATTCAAACTTTCAATTTATTTTGTCAAATTTATGTGTTACCAGAAGCAAATATGCTCCCAAAAAATCATGCTTGGACACTAAGTCAAGGATAAAATTCACATAAAATCCCTACTACTCATAAGGGAAAGAGATTGTATAAACTCTAGTTTTAGTAGAGTAGGTTCTTATTTATGCCTGCTTTCTTTATATTAGAAGATAAAAAAGGATTAATTATTGAGAAAATTTATAAATACATGGAAGAAAATTCATGTTGGGAGTAAGAAACAACTAAGCCCACTTGAAAGCCTCCATAATTAAATCCCTATTATTATGTCACAAAAGTGTATTCAATTTTAATATATTCATTCTAATACACTTTGATATATTTATTCTATAATGATTTCGATGCCACCATTGGCAACCTAATTGTTATGGTTCATGTTTTTAAGATTCTTAAAGATTTAAAAAATGAGACAAATTTTAGAAAAGTTGAGTTATAATAAAGGGTGGATGTTTGTTGGGCTGATCAATTTGTGAAATTTTTATAATCATTGTGTTTCTTGACACTTGTCATATTTACAAAGATCTACATTATTTCCATTGTGTTCCTTAATGTAATATATGTTTACAAAGTTTGGAATGCTCGTACATTTTTTTCAAAGTTTGTATTTCTCAACTCTTTATTGCTTCTATTGTTTATCTTTTTTTTTATGTTTGTTATCAGTAGGTAACGATGACAAATTTTGAAGTTAAAGGTGGAGAACAACAAGGGGTACTCATTTTTATGTGAAAGTTTTTTAAATTTAATTAAGCTTATGATCAAATTGTAGGACGAATGGTAGATACGAACAAATTGATTACATTACATAATCAAATTGAATACTTGTACTTTCAATACATTTCTTAATACACTTCATGTTACATTATATATCAAACTAAATACATTTCATTACATTATTTATTGTGTAATGTTTGATAATGAAATAAATTAATTACATAATACACTTTTATTGTATCAATACCTATAAAAAAATAATGGATATATTTAATTCAAAACAAAAATTAGACCATCTAAGGTGGAAAACTAGATATGTGCCCTTTGTTCCCTACATTTAGAGAACATGGAGTTGATTTTGGTCCTTCAAGAGCTATGTCCTTACTGGGATTTTACACCATGTTAACAGAAATAAGAGGGTTTCCACATGAACCAGTTAGGGATGAGATGTTTATCATGTCATTCAATGTGTGATCTTTTTTAGATAGAGGGTGGAATTCCTTTCTTAAACACCTTCACCTATCTAATTATTTTATGGCCTTCTTGATTTCCCTATCCCTTTTATCATGATATTCTTTTTTATCATTTGTTTGCCTTTGTTGTATCTTATCTTGATCCTTACTTTTCCTTTTGATTTCATTTATAATTTTTAGATGTTCCTTTCTTTCCCTCTCAACCTGACTAAAGGTTTTCCTCTCATCAACTGTTTATTTCTTGGTTGCCTTAAATTCATCAATATTCTTCTTCCAAAACTCTCATTCTATAAACATTTGATAATAGTCATGTGATGTGAGAATTTGTGATTGTAAGCTCAACATAAGTGCATTATTTGTTGATTTTTTTGCAACCCTTTCTGCTAGGAATTTTATAAATGTTTATATTGAATTTTGTTGGTCATTAATTTCTTTTTTGTTGCATTCAGTATGTTCAACTGCATTTTCTACTATTTCATCTTCTATATTTCATTTTCCACCTAGTGTATAATAATGAACTATTTCTAGTGGGATATAAGTATATGGTTATGGAATTGGCATAAAGACATCCACTTCCATTCATTCATAATTGATCCAAGATTTGATTCTCCCTTCCTCAACCATTCTAGTGGGCTTTCTTGTATAGGCAAACTTAAATTATTTTGGTTGAAATTGAATGTTGCATTTGTATCCTCTCCAACACCTTCAACATTTTTTTCATTTACATTTGAATTTTTTGTTTGACCTACAACACCTTTAAATTTTTTATTTTAACTCCTTCACCTTTAAAAAATTAATCATGCTACATTTACTCCATCTTTTGCATACTAACTTCAATGTCATCCTCACTTCTCCTTTCCAACCTCATTATATTTTCAGCATCACTAACTTAATCCTCTTTGACATGGAATGTTTCACTTGAAATCATGTCATTCATTAGTGTCTCAGGGTTTATGGGCCAAATACATGTCCTTCGAAATCCATATCTTATATTCTTAAGAGTTTGTGCCATCTTCAATGTTTTACTACCAAAAATGGCCAATTCATGTCCCTTTATTACAAAATCATGATGTGTGTTCATCCAAGGCATTCTCTCACTCCTGAATTAGGCCTTAAATGGATAAAACATACTTACATCCAATGGCTTAAATTTTTAGCTAGTGTGCGTGAGCACCAAAAGCTCTAGCCTCTTGAATTATTGAAATTGAAACATGGCTATCATGCCCATAAAAAATTATAAGATTTCTTTTAGCATGTGAAAATTCTCATGGTATAGATCTTGAGAAATGATGTAGATAATTCATAAATAGTTCCTTCATCATCCATGCATGGACTTGGATAGACCCACATGCACTTGGTTTACAATGTGAAATGAAATTAAATGTAATTGCATTTTTTATTTTAAGAGGTATAACCTAGAGATACTCTATCCATCTACATTCACACATGCTAAAATAGTGATCTATTCTCTACTCTTAGAAATTATTTGTGGCACACTACTTGCCTTTTTTTTAGCAATAACTCATATGTCGTGATTCCTTCTAGCTAGCATAATTGTCTCATCTGAATTACATATTTTTTATTGTCCTTTTTTTTTGGCATAGAAATTTCTCAAGCTATCATAGAAACTATGATTATGGATGACATTAGCATGATAACCCTATCTCTATCTAATCCTTATATTGTTCTCATAGATAAATCAAGGTGCCTATTTTTGAAAAATTTGCACCGTGACTTGTCAGGGACATAATAATTGAAAGGTTTGTGCTTGATTTGACATATATGGTAAATGTGTGCTTTCAAATGTAAGATGTCCAACCATGCTGCATGTTAGATAAGTCCTTTCATCACTAAACTATATCAATATCTTATGTAGTTGATAAAATAGTGGGTGGCCACCTCTTGTTATTAGTTTTAATTCCTTTCAACCAATTGGATAAAGTATTAGGTTTCATGACCCACTTTACTTCAATGACATTCATGGAGTAATGATTATCATCCACATCTCTTATTGTACTTTCCATAAATTCATTTGTCTACTTAGATTGTAATTAATTTTGTGCAGTGGAAGTAATATATATGTTGGCTTCCTTAGTTTATTACTTTTCAATGGGTTTCTCATCTCATTAACTTGTTCATCAATAAATTCAAGAAATTTGAATCCTTTATTCTTCATTTTTTCACATAGTTGTCTTCTTACATACCATGTCTTCTTCTTTGCATTCCTCATACTAAACTAAAATAGTCAATAAATTATATAAGTAATTGATAATAAAATGGAAAACATATCAACACCACCTATGGGATATAATATTTGCAATGTTGAAAATGTGAAAGAATAACACACCATGAAATCACAATAACATATTAAAATCACAAAACATGATTTTACAGAAGTATTTTGTTTGATACATCTAACTCAATATTTACTAGTATGTTAATGAAATTATTGATTTGGATATAAATATATTAACATTTAATTGTATGTGAATCTAAATATCCATGGCTTCCATCCACATACAAGTAAATGTTTAGTCTTATGGGCACACTCTTATTTAAGCATGACCCTTGTTTTTATATTAATGACCCATGTTAATTTCACGTCTTGCCTTACTTTACAAAATTTTAAGCTAATGTAATATAATGTGTTTGTTTGAAAATTAGTATTGGTCAAAGTTTTAAACTAGGTGATTTAATTGTGCATTCTTAGATGAGCCCACCAAATTACCTGAAGGAGGTTTGGCCACCCTTGTCAAATAATTATATAATTTAATGTTACATTTATGGAAGTCTAAATGCGTTTAAGATATAAAAAATATGGAAATGTTAATACATAAAATTATAAATTTTGATACAAAAATAATATCATTTATTCATATGTGAATGAAAAATTTTAGGGCTTCCATCCACATGGAAAAAATTATTTAGTAATTTATCAACAAAATTTATGCAAAATAATGTTTATAATTTTGAAAAATGTAGCACCTATAAGACAACCATAATCAACATGAACATATCAATAACATAACTAGAATAATCTATAAAAAGGTTTGGTTTGATACATCTTAATCAACATTTACTAGAATGTGAATGAAAGTATAATTTTTATTAATAAAACAATAATGTTTACTCATATGAAAATGAAAGGTAGTAGGGCTTCCATCCACATAGATATAAATTCTTAGTAACACATTAAATGTTATAGATATAAAGAACACAACAACATGAATTGAGAAAAAAATTTAATGATGGCAACATATGGTTGTTGACTACAAGGAGCATGAAAATGCACCCTGTAATAAAATATTTTTTAAAGGCTACCATTATTATAGGGTGACTTTCAATGCTTGTTGTAGTGAATTAAAATCTTCATACCTTACATCCACATAGGAATGACTATTAAATTTTCCAACCCATGTTGTGCAGGGAAATGAAAATACGACATAGATATACAACACATAATGATATGAATTCAGAAAAAAAATATGAGATACTAAATAAAAACATTTATTTATATGTGATGAATACCGTTACTACCACCATGAACATATGATTAAACTTTGAATTAGATGTGAAGGAACATAAAAACACCTTGATCATAAAATGCACAATAGCAATACCAAACACGTAAATATAAAAATAACATAGTTGTGGGTCTAGTTACATGCAATACACCTGCACATAATGTTTCATCCCTCCATTCTATCGATAATAAAGGAAGGAAAGATGTTTGTTGGTGATCATGGAGGCATTAACTTGTCACATTAATGGAGCAATGTTTGCCAATTGATATGGAAAATGGTATTAGATTTGGAATTAATAAGCCATTTGTCTTTTGACATGAAACTTTGAATTGGATATGAAGGCACATAAAATCACAATGAGCATAGAAGGCACAATAATAATAACATGCAAATGGAATTAAAGAAAACAAATATGTGGGTTTAGTTATAATCAACATACATGTGTGTAATGTTTCATAACTCCATTAACATATCACTATATTTTTAGTCCGATGTGAAAGCATGCAAAAAAAGCCATGAACATAGAAAGCATAATTTAAAAAAAATCATCTCTCTATTATGCCAATATATATTTCTTTGTAAGACTACCACTAAAACTACCAATGTTTTGACATTTCACTAGCTAATAGTTTAAGCTATAAAGAAGACCAAATGAAATTTAAAAAATAAATAAACAAATAGAATGACAACTTGAAAATGTGCTTTGAAATCTCTTTTTATTATTTCATGCAATGTCTTCAAGGTAAGGTAAGGTAAGCTTAGATTTTAAAAAAAGAGAAACTATGAATTGATATAGCATGATAGTAGATATAAAATACTCATTTTCTTGAGTGGGTTGGTGGAATAAGTGTTTTTACTAATTAGATGGGTGAGAAGACACTTTCCTTGATTTTATATAAGTAGTTAATATTGGTTTTTTTTAATATCAAGTAGATTGTAGTCTAGTGTTGAGGATGACATTGTAGAAGGTGATGTCTAGCCATCCACCAAACTAAAAATACTAGGAGAAACTAAATAGGGGATGAGGTTGGGATCATTCCCCAAACAAATTTGGAAAAATAGATACCCCCAATCTTTATCACTAAGACAAAAAAGCATTATGTACACCTAATCCATATAAAAATAGGATTTCAATAAAAAAAGAAATATTTTTAATTTATGTAAAGAATAATATATTAAAAGTTCATTTTTTGGATTGGTCTATGATATATCCACAACACTTCCACTCATAATGCTTAAAGTACTAAAACAATGGTCCCCTTAAATTATATCTACATGTCCATAATACACTGGACTAAATCTTTAAGGAAAAAATATACGCTAAATAGTTAGTTTGGGATAATAAATTGATACCTTGAAAGTGTAATTGAAAACAAACAATAGAAGCAAATATACTCCTTAAAATAAGATTGGGACCAATTTGAGATAAAATTGGAGGGAATACAAATAGTTCTCATATTAGCTAACACGAATCATTTTAATTGAGTGAGAACTTTACCAAAAGTGTAAATCAAGTTGTAAAGATAAATTGAATGAAATAACATTGAGATTTATCTTATTTCACATCAAATTTAATCAAGCAAATATTAATGATAGCATAAGTTTTGTAGATATCATAATAAATAAAACTCCCTCCTTCAATTATATTGTACAATACTTTATGTAAACCCTATAACCTAAAATAAATGATATGATATGTATATTTCTATTTCTATTTAACTTTGCATGGATAAATAAAAGAATATTTATCTATATTTATTAAATGATACTTTCTTATATGTATATAATAGATTAGTGCCTAACCTAGTTAGGTAGATGTTAAGGGTATGGATGGAGGTATCTAATCCAAGATCAATTGGCCACATTCCGAGATCAATAATAAATTTATTGAGTTTTAAACCAACAATTACTTCTTATTATTGGATGGTTAGAGACTGGACCTAAAGAATATATAATAAATGCTACATATGAAAGTTATTGCATGGGTTGTTATATTTCACACTATGTTAATAGAAAACATGCCAACTTCATTGGATGGAGTCCTAAATAAACACATTGGTATTATGTCATGATACTTTCAACTCACTACCCATTCTTTTGTAATATGAATACTAGATAATACCACATTTGACGATTACTTGCATGATTGAGTATATTGGACACTATGCTAATGGTAAATGTATTTATATTGTTAGTTTAGGTTTTAGTTCATGAATATAAGCATTACTTATTTTATTTATCTCACTTATTGAAGATAATTCCATAAATGAATTGTGAATATCCAGTAGTTTAAGAGGTAATCGCTGAAGTAATAATGTTATCAGCATGAGTTCATTACTTTGATAAATGTTGAGGATGTATTTTGTAGTTGATTGCAAAATAATAATATAACTTTATATGGTGAGAAAAATATTTTTACATATAACACTTAGGATTATTTATAGTAAAGAAATGTCACTTAAACATAATATATGACATAAAGTTTGAGTGAATAAATTTGGAAGTCTACTTCTTATGAATATAGTTGAAATATTATGTTATGATTTATAATAAAATTTTAGTGTGATTGCATGATCGTAATAAGATAATAATATGCATAATTCATTTCATTTGTGTTTTATGCAAATTAGTACATAATTCTTGACAATTCAAACATTCCCTTTGCTCATGCAAAATTTGGTTGAATGGTTGGGAAAGATTGGGATTCTCAATTATAATGGTTAGGCTCATTTTACCCCATTCCTCATACTCTCATCAACAAGTCTTGCTAGTGTGAAAATACAAAAATATAAAACCATTTATGATGTTGATTTGATTGTATCCATCTAAACATAATTGTACATTATAGATAATACATTATTTGACCAATTAAAAGGTAGAAGATGTAAAGCAATATTTTATATTTTGCATTGATAGCTATTTATGTAACTTTATATGTAAAATTATTTGTATGATTAAACGTTACAATTTTTTTTTAATCATTAATACAAATATAAATGAATTAATACTTAAATATGTAAAACAAGTATTTTTTATAATAAACAATAAAAATTTGTTCATCATGTTATTGATCAACTTTAATATACAATTATATAAATATTTTTTTTTACAAAGGAAGGGCTCAAATGTTTAATCCGTTAAGCCCAAATGTGCCCTTAGCACTAATAATCCCTTTTAAATCGAGCATACTCCATGAGGGCATCAAATATATATCAACTCAAAACATCTCAAAAAGCCCTTTGTGATAGGTCAACTAACATAAAAACATGTTTGTTACTATTACTTTATAAGGTTACAGCAAGAGCTCATCCCTTAAGCCCTGTAAATCTTGATTGTTCCATATGTTATGTTTTTTTTTATAAACATGAGGCACTTGTTCAAGAGGGAGTTGTCCAACTATAGTTCTTTGTCTATTGTTAGTTTATACCAAGCTATAAATTATGGATTTCACTTTTGGGAATTAATTTTATATTTTTATTCAATATGATATATTTATTTATTAAAATACTAGGGTTGAAATTGCAATCACAATTAATTTTAATATTATATTTTATTAGTAAATATTTTTGAAATGAGTAATTTTATTTTTACTAATAAATAATTGATGATTTATGGATCGGCGACGGGTTCTCTTTAGTTAGCAGGGCTATTTAAATAGGTAATTATGATAGTAATGAAGGGACGTTTGGAAAGCAATCATGTTGTTGTATCAGTGGGAGGCATCAAATTCAGACTACAGGGTTCGAGGCAGAAAACAATGGGGTGACCTTCTTTTGTTGTTGTTCCGATGGAAGAGGTCATTGTTTTGGATGAATACAGTTGTTTTAGTTTGATCATTGTGCAGTTGATTTGTTGATAACCTTTTTATTTTGATCTATCATTTCGTTGGACAATGTTTTTGGTCGTTAGTGGGTTATCTCTATTTTTTTTGTTTGTTATATGTATTTAACTACTCTCTAGTATGCCAACTCATCTAGCCATGCCTTGGTTATATATAACAAATGTGATTATATATGCTTTTAATCTAGCTACCTATTTTTGTGAGACTTTTTTGTATAAGGGACTTTACCCTATTATACATAAATAATAATAATAATAATAATAATAATAATAATAATAATAATAATAATAATAATAATAATAATAATTGATTGTAAATAATTTGATGGGACATAAATGAGTATTTACACAATTAAAATATTACATTTATTATGATGTTAGTATAATTATATAAATACATATAATTTATTTAATATATTAAAAGATACCAAAACATGTCACAATCTATATGTAAGATAATTATATATAAATAATTTTCATGTATATATATATATATATATATATATATAATTAATTTAGTATGTAAGAAAATACAAATAAATTTGATCAAAATATTTAATAAAAGTAAGAAATTAAGACTTTTTTTTAAATTAAAAAATTAAATATATTATTAATTATTTATTTTTATAATTTTTTAAATTATCTATTATAAATGAAACTATTATTAAGTGAATCAATAAATCATTAATAAATATTTTTCACATTATACAAAAATAAAAAATGTGATATTTATCAATTTAAATTTTATTTATTTATTTATAAAAACAAAACCTAAAATTTAATCATTTCAAATTGTAAATATATAAGCAAACAAATTTAATTTAAAAATTTAAAAATTATTATAATATAATCAAATTTTAAAACAAAATAAATTAAATAAATAAATAATAAATAAGATAAATAAATAAACCTTCTAACTTAGTAACATGTACAATTGTATTGAAAAGAATGGACTTGTGGGATGTAAGTTCAACATGGGCAATTGAATAGGAATGAATGAATCTCTACGATGTTTGTTAATATATTTAGTAAAAAAATTATTGACTTTTATTATTTTAATTTAAAAGTTTATCAAAATATTTGATTAAAAAATAATTTTGAGAATATTAAAATATATTATAATAGAGATTTTTTAATCTAAATTTATCTATTATACATTGTATTATATAATATTTTTATAATTTAAAAATGAAAATATAAATTTTAAATAGTAATTCATAATTAGAGATGTTTTGAAATAAAAATGAGAGATAATTTTATCTTTAATTTTTTTCCATTATTTTTTTTAATAAAAATTTGACCTTTTTTAAGAGAATAATTAGGGTCACCTTTTTTTTAAGGGAATAATTAGGGGTTTTATTGGGAGATTTAATCACGGAAGGAAACCGAACTACCTCCTCATTGATTTTCATGACTGATCCTGATCAGGGTAAGTATCCTCCACAAGTTGCACGTATCTCTTACTATCCTTGACATCTGCTCTTTCCTCCATGCAGCCTGCAAATTCTACAGTAATATACAGATAAAATTAATCGTGCAAATGGTAAGCCCTTTACTAGATGATATACTCAGATTTTGTATTGTACAATGTTAAGGAGAATAACTTTGCTTTAGGGATATTCATAGATTTCATTTTCTGCACAACCAGAAACTTAGGCTTCAAAACCCTTTTCAAAATCAGTTTTAAAAAAATTAGGGTGTGTTGCCACATAATTTACAGAGAGCTTCATGAGGTTAACTATAAATTCCATGTTTTGCTGAACCTTTTCCTTAAATAAGGTAAATATTTCTGGGTAACCCTTAAATATTTCCCTGAGTTTGCATTTTGTGCCCCCCAATTTCCATGCAAGAAATGCCACGATCCGCAAAACATGTTTGTATATTTTTAATAAAATATACTAATTTATAAAGATTCAATGAAGAATTTCCCAGAAGCCTCCGCATTGTGGATAACATCTTGGCCATCTCGGTTGCACTGAGACAGCATCCCTCCCAAATGGCAAGCGCGGTTTTCAGGGTTCTTTGCAGTTTAAAGGGAATTAATGTGAACCGTTTGACAAAATGTCTTCAAGAATTTGTCTTTTTTGAAAAACATCTGTCAGATCCTATTCACATCGGCTAAAGGATGCTAACAAAGGTTTTGGCCTTTACACCTGTCGATTGCATTTGCTTTCAAAAAATTTAATTACATCTTATGCCCACGGCTTACACCTGTCTCACAAGCTGCGTGATAAAACTACTCGTTGAAATTTACACCCAGGATGCCTTCTATAATTCATGAGACCACGTCTCACCTAGGGATCAAACTTTTGATAGAATACTTCAAAGAACTGTTGGTGCACAGAACTCCCATGGGGTCGCAAATCGCTTCAGGACAAAACATGTAAACTGCTTGATGAAATTACTCAATAGAATTATGCTTATCTTCATTTGGATACACATAGAATAAAGGCTTGTTTGAAACTCATTTATGCCAACATTTAAGGCTCCTTGAAACCCCAAAGAATTTGTTATTTAAGATATAACTTGTGACATGAGTCTATTCAATTTTTAGTATGAGGGGCCTTCCATGTTTAAACATCGCTTGCATATGTCATAAATAGCTTCGTTGTCAAGGACTACTATGACATCTGTGTGCTTCAAGAGAGAATGAGTTGAAAGTAAACTATTATATGGTTTTACAACAGCAGTAGAAACCTGAAATCCAGAATGTTAAGAAATAGTAGTACCCTTTATGTAATGTAAACTTCCAAAACTGGTAAAAGGGTTTCTCTACTAAATGTATAAAAGTATACAAAATAAGTGAACCATTAGGAGTATCAAAAATAAAATACATGCAGAATCCAAATAGACGAGTCTCTGATCCACCAAAGATCCAAAATTAGACGAGTCTCTGGTACATACAGAAGTGATAAGAAATTGCTTGCAAATCTCTCTAAAGATGTTGATGCTAATCACGTCTCTAATCCACTCGATATGTTAGGGTATGGAGCTAAAAGCTTCACCTTGTTGCAAACAGAAGGAGGAGGTTTTTGAAAGTATGCAGTCTCCGGCGTCGGTAGGCCACACCGACGTTGGTCAGGGGACGCAGAAAGGAAACCGGCATCGGCAGGAGATCGGCCGGCGTCGGTCACCTCCAGGAGGGCAGGGACCGACGTCGGTCACCTGTAGCGGTCAGAACTGCTGTTGACGAACAGTCAGTTAAGTGAACGCGGAGTTTGCATGTGAAGACCAGTTCAAGTCTTTGAGCTGCCCGTCTAATTTTAGTGTATGCATGAGATCTATATGAGAGACTCATGGGCAGTATTGTTATGTGGAGAATTTGGAGAAGAGCTATGTGAAGCTTGGAGAGTTCTTCCCATGGTGGAATCAAGTAGGATTCCCCATGTGTGTTTAAGTAAGATCAGGTTTGATTTGCAGGGGTGTATGGATGCGAGGTTCAGAAAGGAGATCAGCAGGGGAGCTAGATCCAAGGTGACAGCAATCCATCAGCAGGATCATGGAGAGATCTACTTGGAGTACGATTGTGTACTCGATTGTACAGATGTGCAATGAGGTGAACAACAGCTTGTGTTAGCTGTGTGTTGTGACCTATGAGAGAAGATTACTCTGGAGGGAAGTTTACTGTAAGCCCACGAAGTGGAAGAAAGAGTGCCACCTCTTTGTTGTAGATTCCTTTGTAAAGAGTTGAATATAATTGTATATTGCCTCTCATGTTCTGTGTGTTTTCTCATTGATAATTATTTGTTCTTCTGGATTCCGCATGTTTAGTTGCTTATACATTGGTAATCATGTGTGCTCTTAAATCTGACAAGTTGTGTCAGAGCTTTGGGGAGTTTCGGTCCTATCAATTGGTATCAGAGCGAGGTTGGACGTTCTCAGAGCGAGCTTGACTAACAGATGTCCCAGATCTGTTAAGTGTTTGTTGATTACAGGTTACTCACAGGGGTTGCTGTTTGAGTGGGAGTATAGCAAGGCAGAAGAATGGAGAAATTCAGGCACAGGTGTAGCACCACAAGGAGTGTGGTGGGTTGTCTTCAAGTGGGAGCTTGAAGAGGAATACAAGCCAGGGTACAGATTAGACAGAGTACTGGTATGGGTACATGTGTAGCTCTTTATCTCCAAGTGGGAGATTGTTAGGGTGTGGAGCTAAAAGCTTCACCTTGTTGCAAACAGAAGGAGGAGGTTTCTGAAAGTATGCAGTCTCCGGCGTCAGCAGGGCACACCGACGTCGGTCAGGGGACGCAGAAGGGAAATCGGCATCGGCAGGAGATCGGCCAGCGTCGGTCACCTCCAGGAGGGCAGGGACCGACGTCGGTCACCTGTAGCGGTCAAAACTGCTGTTGACGAACAGTCAGTTAAGTGAACGCGGAGTTTGCATGTGAAGACCAGTTCGAGTCTTTGAGCCGCCCGTCTAATTTTAGTGTATGCATGAGATCTATATGAGAGACTCATGGGCTGTATTGTTATGTGGAGAATTTGGAGAAGAGCTATGCTTGGAGAGTTCTTCCCATGGTGGAATCAAGTAGGATTCCCCATGTGTGTTTAAGTAAGATCAGGTTTGATTTGCAGGGGTGTATGGATGCGAGGTTCAGAAAGGAGATCAGCGGGGGAGCTAGATCCAAGGTGACAGCAATACATCAGCAGGATCATGGAGAGATCTACTTGGAGTACGATTGTGTACTCGATTGTACAGATGTGCAATGAGGTGAACAACAGCTTGTGTTAGCTGTGTGTTGTGACCTATGAGAGAAGATTACTCTGGAGGGAAGTTTACTGTAAGCCCACGAAGTGGAAGAAAGAGTGCCACCTCTTTGTTGTAGATTCCTTTGTAAAGAGTTGAATATAATTGTATATTGCCTCTCATGTTCTGTGTGTTTTCTCATTGATAATTATTTGTTCTTCTGGATTCCGCATGTTTAGTTGCTTGGTTTAGTAATCAATTGTGTGCTTCCGGTGTTTATATATCCCAACAAGTGGTATCAGAGCTTTGGGGAGTTTCGGTCCTAACAGGTACAATGCAGCTGTTTATCTCCAAGTGGGAGATTGTTAGGTTGTGGAGCTAAAAGCTTCACTGATGCAGACATGGAGGAGGTTGCAGGATGAGTTGCTGAGTGTCACAGAGTGTTTGGCGTTGGTCTGGCCAACCGACGTCGACAGGTAGGCGACAGTTGGCAACCGATGTCGGTCATAGATCGGCCGGCGTCGGCGACCCCCAGGCGGACAGGTACCGACGTCGGTCGCCTGTGTGGTTCGACTGCGAGCTTATTACGGGCTGTTAGCTAACGAACCAAGTGTTTGCATGTTTAGATCTATTTTTAGACTGAGAGCTGCGGATCTAATTATTGTAATTAGATGTCTAATCATTGTTTGGATGAGATCTATATAATAGACTCATGGTTGTATTGGAAAGGTGTTCTAGTTTTGAGTTGAGCAAAGTTTGTTCCTTCTGTGTGTGAGGTGAGCAAGGGTGTTCCTCCTAGTTCCACAGTACCAGGTGTAGGTGCTGGTTTTGGAGAGTCAGCTGGATTCTTCAGGAGTGTAGGATCTTGGTCACAGTTGCATGGCCTATATAGGAGATCTACATGGTAAGTAAGATCGTTGATCTGCAGGTGTATGTGTGTGCAAGGTCAAGGTTCACAGGTGAGCAGAACCGTGTTTGATTTGCAGGTGTGCAAGATCATATAGACAGCAACACAACAGGGAGCAGTATCAGGCAGGATCTACTTAGAGTACAGGTGTGTACTCGGATAGAGCAAGAGAGGAAGGCAAGGGAGTTCCTTCCATAAGTATGGTCTGTTGAATTGCAGGTTGTTGCAGATTCATGGGAGATCTACTTGAAGTACCTTGAGTACTTGTTGAGTACGTGGAGCACTTGTGGAGTGCGTGGAGCACTTGTGGTGTGCGTGGAGCACGGGAGGTGAACACCAACTCTGTATTTGAGTTGGGTGTTGGGACCTGAGAGGGAGAGCTTTGGGGAGAAGAATTACTGTTCACTTGAGGTGTGGCGAGCCTCTGAAGAGGTGGTGGAGAAGAAGTGACATCTTCTTTATTGTATTTTTTTCTGTATAAAGTGTTAATACAAGTTGTGTATTGTCTCTCATATCTGTGTTATTCTGAATTCTAGTTACTTGGTGAATCTGGTTTATTTTCGCATATTAAGTTGCTTGGTTTAGTAATCAATTGTGTGCTTCCGGTGTTTATATATCCCAACACGGTATAGCATATTTAGACACTCCTTATGACATGTCCTTATGCAAAGGTAGTGTTTTACAATCAAATTCCATTAGCATAATCTTGTTGTATACTTAGGAAAATGGTAAGATTGACCACTTTATTCAAAGTTCCTAATATAGGTATAATCAGGGTTCTTGACATAGCAGTCTCCCATGTATTGAATTATACATCGACCTAATTCTAAGATTATGAAGTTAAAATCTCCATACAATTCACAAATGACCTAATAGACAAATCCATTACAAGTGAGAATAATTGAATTTTTGATATCTCCTCCAAAATCGAGGATAACACTCATGAATCGGTTTTTTTCCATTTATGTTATCTACATTTGTGTGTGCATATTTCCTATTTGTGTCAATTAACAAAGAATAAACCAAATAAGAGGTCATATATGACTTTTGTCTCCCATACCTGTTAAAGTTGCTTGTGAATGACATCACTGATAAGTCTCACCCATCAGAACTTTGCATGTACTTGAAAACCTGTGATGAAATTGAACATATATGTTTTGAAGGTGAATGCATTGGGTTCTGTCATTATTCCACTGAGCAGAATAATAAGCAACTCTTTTTGCATTTGATATTTATGAGCCTTCAGGTACTGTTTTGAACTCTGAAACCATTTTCTATGACATCATTTATGTCTTAATTCCAGCCTTAGGCATCTATTCTCTCTTTGTTTATCTTGATCATAATTTGTCTTGGGTAACTTGATCCTTACCTCGATATATTGAGGGTTTAAATTGGGCAATGACTTGTCCAATGCAACACTTGATCTTTCTTATTTCTGGATTGTAAAATTTTGTAAACCACAAGCTTAGGGCACAATATTGCATGGGGGAAGTTAGCAATGATGATCATTCCTGTGTTCCACAATGGATCTCTCACTGTGATCTTCTTGAGATAATATTTAGCATTTTCAAATGCTTAAGGTTGATGTGTCCCATGTCTATGTTCCTTATGTCTTTCATTATAGACTTTAGCTAGTCTGAAGGGGAATTTGGTCCTGGACTATTAAGGACAAGTTTGTGGTGAGTCTTCCTACATAGCGGTGGTAGTTGGGCAATCAATCTCTATAGATGTTGTGAATTTGGGTCATAAATCGAATAGTGCGCCTATCCCTACATGTTGTAAAGCAGGAAAATGAACTTCCAATTTTGGTAAAAGAAAATCTAATTTGCTTATTGGCATGCCAAGTTCCAGCTTATTCCCACAAGTGGGAAAAGATGTATTCCCTCTGTATGTTGACACAATATGTTTCCTTTGAAATGTGCATGCCTTTGTCTCTGACTTGAAACGCTCCAATACCTGCATACCAGTTTGCCTATATATCTAGCAAACAAAAATGGACTTCTTGACTGTCCTGGAGAGATCCTATGTATGTAAACACATACTGGGTTCACCTGCTCATTCCCATAGCAGGGAAGAGATGAACTTTTACTGTATGCTTGTATAATCTAAGGATTGCACTGATTATAATATGTATGCAGGTGTCTGTGATGACTTTGAAGATGAACCAATATTTGGACAAGCTATGAACATAAATACATCTTTGGGTAGACTTTATAGATGAGACCAACGAAGATTCAAGAGTGAAAAGTCATAGGAAAAAACATTTTTCAATCACTTCTAAATTTTCTTCAACAAAACTATGAACTTTTACTTACAAAAAGGAGCTTATAAATCTCGATGTATTGTGTATGTTTGGTCTATATGGTGACGTAATTTGGATTGATCTTCAACTATTTCAATGCCTTCTTGTCAGCAGGTTTTGTCTCACTTTTGTTACTGCATTTGCATAGCATTTGGCAATGGCCAAAAATTAATATTAATCCTCCTTAAAAAAAAAGAGTCCCGAGTACGTATTCCGTTAGAAGATTCAATCTCTCACTGAAATAATACTCAATTCTATCAAAGAATATGGACAACAAAACATCAGGATTGGGCTACAAATAATGATAGACTGGGTAATTATTTGAAGGCAAGATAGAGAGTGCATTTAAATATATTTTAGTCTCTGCCTTTTATGGAAACAACCCTCTTGTTCAAGATTAATTTGTTTTTGTATTTTCATGTCTCATGATTGTCAAAACATTGTGTAAACTTTAATTGATGACCAATAAGAAAATCATTTTTGGACTTTTTTCGGCTGCCTCTAATCCCATCCAGAGTTTCTTACAAATGATTACTCCAGTAGAAGAAAGCACACACGTACACTTATTTGTCTCCCTGATCTTCAGGAAGCCCGGTACATTTTCCTTAGCTTCCATCTCACTTTGTCTTGATATGATACAAATTTGTTGAGGTCTTTTGTGAAAAACATTTAACAATCTTTTACAATTATAGACATGAATATAATTGAATTTAAGAAAAATATCACTGAAACCGATTACTCCCATCAAAAATAACTTCTCTACCATACTCTTTGCATGTAACTCATCAACTCTCTTATTCTCTTGCTTCAGACTGGGCCAAGAATAGAGTTCTTTAAACTTGTATCATACCAACATTAACCTGTAGATAAGTGGCTTGAATCTTCTCTAATCAAAGAAAAAAAACACCACATGAATGAATGAATTCTTAACAATCAACCCCTGGTAAAAATGGAAGTGGGAGAAGTTTCAATGACATTTCAACTTAAAGTGCTTTCAATAGATCTGAACCATAAGTTTGAGATTCTTCTCTAAAATATACTCATAGGTTTTTATTGCAGGTAGATCAATGCAAAAACACCCTTAGTCACAACGTACACTTTCAATTCTGTTATTTGTGAACTTTGTAAAGATGGAAAGGTTTGTTATTTGTGTGTGTATAACTTTATAACAGTGTCTTGCTCCCATTACAACCACAAGTATTACCTTTTTGGTGATGACGTACTTAACTTTTTCAAGCTACCATATTTTTCATTTTAACAAAATTTTAGCATCATGCTCCATATATTATAGATTTAGTATGCCACTGAAATTTCTAAGATAAGCTCTGCCCCAAACATTGTGGCGACAAGACTATTTATGACAGAGAGAAGCTGGATTTTCAAGACTAGATTACTACACAAATGATCAAAATATAACTTTAAAAAATTCATGATTTAAAAAAAATATAAATCATCCCAACTCTGTAAAATGAATTCTACAACTAGACTATATTACTATCCGTAAAGGTAACAAAAACATGTTCTAAATTCAGTTCCATGCTTTGAACCAGTACCTTGGTGTTTAACTTCGATCATAATAATAAATTCAAATCCTTTCTACTTTTTCAAAAAATCATTTTAACTGGGAAATTGCTTCCAGAATTAATTAAAACAATATAAATACCCACAAAAATCCATCGCTGACACCAAAATCTTCAAACCCAATTGAGAATAAAAATTTTCTCCTATTACATGTACTATTCATGACTGTTAATGATCTAATCTGCTACATGCTATCAGTGCCTCGTAAAAATTAAGGATTTGGACTCGACATTGTAAGAACAAGGGATCTCTTTTTAATTCGTGCTAACTATTAATTTTTAGTGGGTAGGTATCAATCTTGCTTTAGTTATATTTTATACTAAAAGAACCACCAGAGGCAATGGATTCTCTACTCCATGTTAATCTCTGACATGTTAATAATTCTGTGAGGATTTAGTTTATGAGAATTATTGTTTTATTAGGCATCCAATGCTTTCTAAGCTTTGATTTTTGAAGTAACAGGGTTTCTGTTCAGATTCTTAAACTTTCTATTTTTGACTATGTGGACAAGGGTGACCTAAAACTAGAAATCAGACCCCTGATGCCACTGACTATTTGGAGGGCAGAGGGAAGCATAATGCTCTTTTATTTTGTGATACCAATAAAAAAGTCTTGTGTGAGCTAAGATTATTTTTGTCGCACTTAGGCCTTATGTCAATGATTTGGAAAATGACAATTGTCTTATCCTTCATACTCAGTTATATAACTAATGTTATGCAACCTATAGTTATTTTGTGCTTCAGTTCTTCATAACAAACTCTATTTTAATTACTTTATAAATAATCTGAGCCAAGCTAGAATAGAAGAAGTTTCATTTGGAAGATGATTCTATTCCTATGGTATATTATTCAAATACTTGAATTTCCTTACTGATATTAATTGGATTACGTGTAGCTCTTTGGAGCACATGGACATCAGAGGACATGGATAACCTATATGTAATTTGAGTTTCACATGGACATTAGAGTACGTAGATGTCTTACATAAATATTCTAGGAACTGTACATTTTGATTTTAACGTTTGTAAAGAAGATAATTATAACTAATTTTATGCAACCTATAGTTATTTTGTGCTTCAGTTCTTCATAACAAACTCTATTTTAATTACTTTATAAATAATCTGAGCCAAGCTAGAATAGAAGAAGTTTCATTTGGAAGATGATTCTATTCCTATGGTATATTATTCAAATACTTGAATTTCCTTACTGATATTAATTGGATTACGTGTAGCTCTTTGGAGCACATGGACATCAGAGGACATGGATAACCTATATGTAATTCTAGTTTCACATGGACATTAGAGTACGTAGATATCTTACATAAATATTCTAGGAACTGTACATGTTGATTTTAACGTTTGTAAAGAAGATAATTTGAGGAGTAAATTATGTCTCTTAAGCATTATGAGATCAACAAAGAGAGTAAACTCTGAAATGGAATTTTACATCTTGGCCATTTATGACCTTTTCAGTTGAGTATATATGCCTTAGTATGCCAATTACAAAGCAAGGAAAGTTATAATCCATGCCATTTAATGTATAGGTGCTCATGTTGAATGAAGGGATTCAGAGTTTGCCCAAGCTACATGATTCCTTGGTAAAGGCAGAGGAACATATTCATAAGCTCCCTAAGGATACACCATATCCAGAGTTTGAGCACAAGTTAGAGACCTAGTTTCTATTACTTGTACATTGTATTTTCTAATGAGAAACACTGAAATTATAAAGTTTGTCTAAGGATGTCATTGAAATTTACATGTGCTTTCTTTTCCTAAGCATCATTACCTTTTTAAAGAAAACATTATGATATCTAATTAGTTTTGATTCCTTGAGGACAAATGGATATGCTAGGAATTCAGATTCAAGTGTATGCATAGAAAAAAATACGTGTGACTGTCTTCATTTGATTCTTAATGATTCTGATGTGGGCAGATTTTAAGAAATGGGTTTGGCAAAAGGATGGGGGGAAATCCAGAATGTGTCTTTGATATGATTCATTTGCTTTTGGAGAATCTTTAAGCACCTGATCCATCCACCTTAGAAAAGTTTTTAAGGCAGAATTCTTATGCTCTTTAATGTTGGGATCCTTTCACCCCATAGGTATTTTGGTCAAGCAAATGTTTTGGGAATGCTAGACACTGGTGGATAGGTATACTTTGTTATTTTGTTTTTAGTATATGAACATTGAACTTCATAGACAATTAGTTCTCCATTATTTCAAATTCAAAGTATTATAATCAAATGCTTAAGGATTACAACAGGTTAAAAGACCAAGAGAGGTAGAGGTAGACATCAATCATATTATTCACATAATAGAACTCGTCTAAATACTAACCATTAAGGGACTTATTTGGTGAATGTTTAGAGCTTTTAAGAGTTTGATCTCCGAAGAATTTTGATGTCGCAAGTGTAGTTCAAGAAGCTAACCTAGACACAAACTACAAGGTATTGATGTTACATTTGACTTTTAGGAGCTCGCTACAGAGGTCCAGTGCCATTGCATTACAAATTTATGCTTGGTAGCTTGCCTTGGTAAATCAAATAAATAACTTGCCAATGAGACAAACTAGGTATAGTATGAAATTTACCAACAAGTTCTGTGACATCGTAAGATGGTAGAATCTATACCTTTAAGTTGTTCTTGTACTCTCTTACTGAAAAAAAAGGCTCTTCAAAGGAAAGGCTTTTACAACATTTAGGTTTATATTGATTTTCTTTTCAATCAGTGTTTCATTAAATTATTATTTTTGTTTGCATCATGGTTTATGAATGTTTCTTGATGTTTTTTTGGATTTTTTTGTAACAGGAGGTTCCCAGATAAAGTGTATGTTATTTTACTAGCTAGAGGGAAAGGAAAAGGAGTGGGGGTGAGGACAAACTTATAATGTATCTTTTAGTAGTGATTCGCTTTAGATAGAATTCTATCATTAATTAAGCCCAAGGATAAAATTGTCTTGTTTGTGACACTATAAGCTATACTTTGTGCCATTTCATCTAGTATAGCTGCCTAAGATTGCCATAGTTATTTACATCTCACTCCCAAAAAGTTATTCATTCTGAAATGTGCTTGAAATCACAATACCTTTTTAGACCGATAAAGTTTCATATCTTGTCAACATTAGAACGACCTTCAAATGATTATTTTGGTCTATATTTTATAATCAAGCTTCTCTCAAATTCAAACCCAGAAAACATATTTTAGTTTGCACCACAATCTATTCAAAGCCTCTATGTCTCTTTGCAAGATCTAGATATAATTTTTTCTTTGTAATCTCCATTGTCTTGGATTTTGATTATAGTTCAAAAATTGAGAAATGCAGAATCTGATATTCTGGTATATATCTTCATGTTATAGGCCGCCACTCTACGTGTATAAATCCTCCAAATTTAATGACTATAAATTCCTCCTGCCGTTCTTCCTTCCTTTCCAAATTTTTGGTGTACCGTGTGACTGATTATGAACACCAAAAGGTTAAATACACATATAAATCTGGTCACAGTAAAGCTGCAATCATCGGTAAGAAAGACATCCACAAATTTGTGAAAGGAAGAGGAGCAAAAAAGCGAAGGTATCGTATTCTGAATTGACATCCTTACTACCCCATGATTACATTAGGGTAAGTTCCTCTTTTTTCCCAAAAAATATATTTTAATCCCTACGGTTTAGTCCCATGGCCAGTCCATTCTTTCTACGATAATTTACTGTACTCATCTGTGTGCAGGGAAAACATTCAACAGCAGAACAACTATCAGAAACAAGAGAGTACACTAAGCATCCACTGAGAAGGGTTTATGTGCTAACCCAAAAGAGAAAGGAAATGAGAAAGGAAAAATCCACCAAGACCAGCATTATTCCATGGTGTCTGAGACTTTTTCTACAATTAAAGTAGATTCTATTAGGTTTGGTGTTCTGGTCTCAACTACCACAATCAAAGTATTACCTGACCTGGTGGTGGTCTGGTGTCCAGTCTGACCCGCTAATTACACTGGAAAATAATGGCCTTGATATCTTTAGTGCTACTTCTTCAACGATGAATGACAAAATCTTTCACACCATACATGACAGCTGACCTTATGCAGAACACAGTCGACCTTGTGACCTCCCGCTTACCTGTGAAATGCACTCACCAATCCCATGTGCATTTTGGGAGTTGTTGGACTGATATTTTGTTTATCGACTTCTCAGTCGAAACTGCCCAAAATTGTTTGTCGTTTCATGCTCAAGCAACCAAAGGCAACATTATAGATGACAAGATATTATGTTTTCCGAAAAAAAATTTGCTTGTAATATAATTGTCACAAAATATATGAAAATTATAGAAATAAGATATGTTTAATACGGTAAGTTTCAATTATGCTTAGATTTTAGAGCAGAACCCTTTATCAAAAGGTCTGGAATTTGGTCGCTGATCACCATTTAGATCCTATTTTTAGTCATAGCTTACAAATCTTTTTTTGCAGAAACTTATGGTCACTGAGAGTACTAATACCGTGCCCAAGATTTAAGAAGCATTGCTCAAGGCAAAGGATATCTTGTCCAACCTCCAAAAGGACATATTATATGAGGAGTTCGCTCACAAGTAATTGAACACTTGTTCTTCCTGCAGCAAAAGAAAACGGCATGTATTACGTTACTGTTGTTAAAGATAAATTATCATCTTAAGCTTATAACTCCATGACTAGATTATGCCTTTTTTGCAGAGTTATTTTTGGAAGAAATCCTAGGCAAGATATATTTCCATTTTCCCAATTCTAAAGAATATAGGGATATTCTAATTTTTCTCAGCATTTTCATCTAAAAAATATATCGAGGTTCCAAAACCTTGGACTAGAAAAGGGATGGGAGATAATGCACATCATGCATTTGATATGATACATTTATTATTGGAGATTATACAAGCACTCGAGCATATTACTTTGCAAACGTTTTTTTTGGGAAAATACTCTCTCTATTCAGTGTGGTAATATTCTCACCTCGCAGTTACTTCGACCAAGTAGATGCTCTATGATTACCAGACACTAGTGAACAGGTATTCTCACTTTTACCATCGATCTTTTTTCATTTTTATGATTCAGGTAGCACTATTGGTTTGAGTTTAGTTAGATAGCTTAATGTCTTTTAGTGCAAAACTTTTATTTCCTCATTTTTAAAAATGTTGAGCTTGTTTTTTATTTCCTTGCTATTGACTTACTTTGGTCAATTGTGGACATTAATATTATGATTGATCTCTTATTTTTTTTTCTTGAATAAAAAATATTTAAAATGCAATTTAGTTTGGTGCTAAACAGACATGCATATTTTGTTGACATTGTCTCTACAAATTTTATTAGCTCTTTAATCTACATAAGAGAGGCCGTTCGAGTCATGAAGCTGCAAAAAAAAAGAGGCCATATCTTCCACTGTTGATATTGTTATTAATCTTTGTAAAACAGTAAATTCTTTCAACCTTTTATAAAGGGGCACATCTTCAAGAATTGGATGTAGCTCAATTTGAAGAATCCCCCGACCATCCAATATAACAATAAAGAAGTGTACCATTTTATCTCAAGGGTTAACAAAATTTATACACCCTTTGTATTTGATATTTTTCTTATTAATAAAATGCTTGTGGATTTGCTTGCAGCACAAGATTCAACTTAAATTATTTTTTATAGTTGTTTTATAACATTGATCACCAACTTGTTATAATTCGATTGATGATACTAATTCATTGGTTGCAATAAAATAAATTTAGCGTTTTTTATTCATTAAATTCAAAGCAATATTTGGGATTAAAGTTATTGTCTCTAAAGAGACAAAAATGATAGTCTTGTGAAAGACCAAAAATAAAGTACTTTATATCATTTCTAAAGAGACAAAAAATTATATCGTCTCTAGAGAGACAAAATGATAGTCTCTCAAGAGACAATTTAATTAGAATTCTATATCGTCTCTGCAGAGACAATTATTTGAGATAAGAATTAGAGACACCTGCTTTGAGACAATATTTGAGACAATAGACAATTTTTTGTTTTGGTCTCAATTTGAGACAATTTGTTTAAGTATTGTTTCTAATATTGTCTCAAAACATCCTCTTTATTGTAGTGGCATAATACATTGGATTAAATCTTAAAGAAAAAATTAAGTGCTAGATAGTCAGCTCGGAATCAAAAAGGTATGATAACCTGAATAAAGTTTGGGAACAATTTGAGGATAAAATTCGAAGGAATAAAATCAGTTCCCATATTGGGTGACACGAACCATTAAAGTTTGTGCTCTTAACCAGAAACAGCTAAGCCCACTTGAGAGCCTCCATGAAATCCTATTATTGAATTGCATCAGAAAAATACCTACTATGAATATATTCCTTCTATAATGATATGGGCACTACTATGACTCCACATCTGTTTGGCTTCATGTTTCTAAGATCCGAAAGAGATAAAAACGAGCACTTTTAGCGATGTGGTTGGTGAGTAACTCTAAAGATCATGCTTTCGTAGATTTAATGGAAGTTGTCATTCAAGAATCCACACAGAACAAAATAATGAAGCTCTTTATGTACTTGACATGATTGTGAGTTGCAGACCACCTCCATGCCTCGTAATCGAACATTTCAAAAAGTAGCATATACCCTTACTTTAGTTCAACAACTGTCTTTCAGATTTCACTGTTTAATAGTTGAAGCTGAGATGCAGCATTTATCTGACTCATGTAAAAAATAAAAAGAAAAAACAAATATAATGGAATCTTTATTAAAAGGATGTGTAAATTATGATAAATACAGCAAGTTACAGGACTGGAAACTTTGTTAAAAGCATATATTTACTCTCTGATAACTACAACCACTTCTATTTCAATGAAGAACGATATATTAGAAATTTGTTCTTGGGATTTGTGTGGAGTATGCAAAGCACTTTCCCCTGTGACATTCTCGTAATTTTGATAAATACAGCAAGTTATAGCAATCTCATTATTGGAAGCAAATATGCTCCCGAAAAAGCAAGCTTGGACACTAATTAGAGGACAAAATTTGCATAAAATCCCTACTACTCATCAGGGGAGGAGATCGTATAAACTCTGATTTTAGTAGAGTAGGTTCTTATTTATGTCTGCTTTCTTTTATCTTAGAAGATAAGAAAGGATTAATTATTGAGAAAGCATTATAAACAAAGGGAATAAAGTATGCGCTGTGAATAAGAAAGAGTAGAGCCTCCATAGTTAAATTCCTCTTATTGCATCTTAAAAGCGTATTATTCCAGTTTAAAGTATTCATTATAATACACTTTAATATATTTATTTTTTAATGATTTTGATACTACCATTCTAACATTGGATACACATCGAGAAAACCTTCGCCTAACTTAAATTCAAAATATGAAATGAGTTGGCTTACCAATTTTTAAATGGTGTGCACCTTATTACCGTATAGATATTGCATGAATTTCCATTTAATTTATTAAAGAACAAGGGCATTAGCGCCATGTTCCTACAAGTGTTTGGTAGACTAAGAGAATAGAAAGAAATAGGAGATTGTAAATCACTAAACCAAAAAAATAAAATAAAAAAAATGAAAAATATACACTTTAAAAAATAAAAGATTTAAATACTAAATTTTTATTTTAATAACTCTTAATCATATTTGGAAGGATATTTGTCAATGTTTAAAAGAATGTCATAGATGTCTAAGTAGACCACTTTCATGATAGGAAGGCGAGCTAGCAGGGTTGAGATGATTGCCTTCAATTTTATGTTTGGTTGTATTCATCAAGGCAGAATACCTTCTTCAATAGTGACTTTGGCATGAATAACATTCGAGGAAGAGGCAAGCATCCTATTAGGCGAATCCCTAGCGTAGCCAATTTGCATGCACCAAGTTTGTACATCTCATGGGTAACAAAATATTGTCAAAAGTTATTATTGTAGAGCCACTAAAAATTAGATACTAAATTGTAGCTGTATAAAACTGTTGTAGATTTGGAGCACAAACTATGTATATTGTGCCATGTTGAACTCTTTCTTTCTTATGGGAAGATAGTAATAATTTGTTATAAAATCATCGGTTCCTACAACGGCCATGAATATGGCTTCTCCAATCAAATTGGATAAACTTTCTACTCTTACCATATTTTCTAGGTAGGCCTTATATTTTTTAAATAAGTCCAATTATTTCCATATGGCATAAACATTATGTGAAACATGCAAGACATTCAAGCTGATTATATTTAACCATTAGCATCCACTAATTAAAAAACATTATCAAAAGATTAATACAACAATATTGTTGGGAACAAATCAAACAAGCTAATATTACAAGGACATCAATTAAATAAATAAAGTAAAAAAATAAAAAATTGCAATATATAAAAATGAAGGGCAAGGTCGAATAAATAACACTCGTTGAAATTTTATATGTCAGAGCATTATCATTGATATTTTTGTTTTCAAAATAATCTTAAAACTAGAAAAGCTATGATTGACATGATGTGGAAAAAGAGGCCCAACTTCTACAGGGTATAAATTTTGATCCGTAGCTTCATTTGGGCCCATCTTCATCCCAAAATAATTGTCTCAAAAAGTTTGGTGTATCTATAAACTAACTTGTTCAGTTATGAACGTTTTTTATACTTTTTGAAGGCCATCCGTGATCATTTAAGGGTCTGAAAATAAAGTTTAATATTATTTCTGGTATTTTTCTAATTTTTTATTTTTTCTATTTTTCAACTTGAACTTCAGTTGATATTTGTTTGATAAGTTAATTTTAGTGTTTAATTTATTTATGAAGATTTTTAAAGCTGCATGTGCTTGTATGTATTACTAAAAATAATAATTGTTAAACATAGTAGGTTGAGTTGTTTAACATATGAAAAACATAAATTCAAAAATAGGTCTGGGTTAACATTTGGCTATGTTAAGGCATGATGACCAAACCAGAGAACAAAAATGGTTTTGATAAATAACATACTTACTATCGAACAGTCACTAAAATAACAACTTATTTTATCTGAGGATAGAATTATCCAAAAAGAACATGCTACCTAAATTTATTCCAGAATTACTACTTACATCAATTTACCATTACTACGTAGGAAGTCACCCAACTCTAATGATTTAACAGACTTATTGAAACTATCTGCGTGCAATTCCTATTCCTTCACCTCGAAAGCTTCTCCACCCATCGCTACCACCTTTCTTAATTCCACTTCTATAGCCTTCTTCACATGTGAAAAGCCCAGATGCCTTTGGGAGCTCCCCGGATCCTTCAACAACTGAATTTGACCTTTCCACCAGGGGGAGGATTAAATGCCCCCCTCACAACACCTTTTACCACCCTCTTAATCTCCTTGATTATTTCCGGTTTCCTTCTCTATGCCTGCCACTCCTCAAAGCCCAAGATAGGCTTCAACAAATCTTGAACTTTAGGGTTACAGATGCCCTTGTTACCTACAAATTTTTGCTTACCTATGCAAGCCTCATCCACTTAGCAAAATTCACTAATGCCAGAAACCTTGATTCCAGATCATGAAAGAGAGAAAAAGGAATAAAGCCTAGATTGTCCCTTCTAGAGAATGAAAGAGTATGTGATGAACCTAAATGGAGGGTTTCAATCTTTGACAGTAAACCCAGCTTGTACTCAGGCCACACAAAAAATTCAACCAATGCCTAAACTTGCTCATAGTTATTACCAAATAAATATTGCTTGCAAATAGAGAAGCCAAATCTGAATTTACTCTTACCCATTTGCAGGTAGCCAAAATTTCCATCCCCAAAACCTGCTCAATAGCTTCAACTACCTCCATCATAGGAATCCAAAAAAATTGAAAAGATGTGTCCTTCACACCATGCCTGCAAACCCCATTTCTCTATTTTTGCCTCTACCAAAAATTATCAGCCACCCCACGAACTCAATGAAAAAATTATCCATCTTTCCAACTCAACATGTAAGAATGACCCAAAGCTAAATTCCAGACCCATAAAGAAAGACATCCTGTGATCATTGTGCTCACAAAAAAATCTTCTGCAATCAATGTGCATGCTTACAATCTTATGGTGGCCATAATGAAATAGCAAGGCATGCCCTTTCACTTTGATATCAAGATTTCCTCCACCATCAAAGACCGAAATCAACAAGATTGCAGACATGTCAAAAAAACACGTGGAGAACATAAAACAAAAAAAGTTCTTTTTTCTTTATTTTTTTTTAATTATTTTAAAAAATTGAAAATGCCAAAAAACATTATAAAAAATAACCTTAATTAAAAGAATAAGTTATACCAAATAGCTTAATTAAGCTCACAACTCAATTTAATCAAAGTCCCTGTAGTCTGCGCATCTATCTTTGATATTATCCATTCTTATGTCCATCCTTTGATGTATTACTACATTTTCTAGAAATTTTGCAACTTTATTGTTATCTCAAAAGCAATAGGAGCATGACCAGTCTTCAAAATTATACAGTTTTGGCCATATAATGTCTAAAATATTAGCTATCTTCCAATACTTATCCCTTTGATTAGACAAAGCTTGAATCACCACCTTGGAATCACTTTCAATTTCCAAGAAGGAGATAACACATTCTATAGTCATCTCCACACTAGCTTTTAAAGCTTGCACCTCAACTTCATTTTTAGTTCCATCTGGAAGCTTTAAAGATAGAGCTCTAATAAGGGAGCCACTGCAATCCTTTATAACACATCCAGCATCAGAAGCCCTTAGACTTCCTTTACAAGCCCCTTCAAAGTTCAATTAAACCAGCCCAGTTTAGGGGGATTCCAAATTGCCTCTTTTATGTTTTGCTTTACTTTATTATCCACCATTGATCCATTAACGAGATAACATGTTGAGTTTTATTTATTTTTAGATTTAAGAATTTTTCATCTCAACAACAATTCTGAGTTGAGCCTTATTTATGCATAGTTTGTAATTATAGTAATCATTCAATATGAATCAATACAAGTTATTGTTTCAGAAGCTTCGTCTATAGGTATTTTATTATCTTGATAGTAATCGGGTACATTATTTGGTATCAGAGCAAATTCGAATCTCGGAGGTGTAAGAGATGGTGAAAGGATGAGGAGGAATCACTCAGATGAACCGGAATATGAAAGAGCTACAAAGTCAAGTAGAAAAATAAAATGAAATCATTATGAATCAAAGACAAAGGAGAGAAGAAGATGATGTCGATGATCACATAGATCATGAAGAGGAAATTTTGCAAGACGAGTAATAGAAACAACCACTATCAATGGAAGAGAGGATAGTTAGAACATTAGAATGAAGGAATGAAGGAATTAAGGTTGACGTTCCAAATTGTGGAGGAGGTTTAAAACTAGAGGAGTTGATAGATTGGGTGAACAGTATGGAGAAGTTTTTTGAATGGAGAACTATGAGAGAAGACAAGAATGTAGAGTTTGCATGCACAAGATTGAAGGGTCATGCAATGATTTTGTGGGATCACTTATAGAAAAAAAGACAAAACAAGGTAAAGAGAAGATCAACTCATGAAAAAATATGGAGAAGAAGGTGAGGGAGAAATTTCTTCCTATGGATTATGTACAAACCCTATAAAAAAATATTCCAAAATTTGAGGTAGAAGGATCATAGAATACAAGAGTATATAGATGATTTTTACAAGCTTTCCAAATGAATGGATCATGATGAAATAAAAGAGCAGATGACTGAAATATATGTAAATAGTTTGAAGTTTTCTATTCAATATGATTAAGCATACATAGAATATTTTGAATGGAGGAAGTTTATCAATTAGCTTTGAAGGCAAAAGAAAAAGAAAATAAATATAATTTCAAAAGAACATCTATTGGACCAAGAAGAGGATAATCCCCTCTAATAAGGGAATGATGTGGATTTAATAACACTAGAGAACAATCATCACATGGTGTAGAAAGACAAGAAGATAATATTCAAGGATTTCAATACCAGCAAAGAGGAAGAGTATTTCAGAGAGGACAAAGCTAAGGTAGTGGTAAATTATGGTTTACAAATCAATGCATGTCTTATATTTGTTACAAATTTAGAGAAGAAGGCCATATAGCATTTGAGTGTCCACACCACCAAGATCAAGAAAGGAGGCAAAAGGATCGTCCAAGAGTGAATATAGTTGAAGCTAAAATAGAAGATCAAAATATTGAAGTTGCAATAATAGATATTGGAAAAAATCTCATGATGAGAAGAATAATGATTGCTCCAAGGACATAACATATGCATAATAAAGAAGGTGGTTATGCATGGCTAGGAAAATATATCTATCAAACAAGATGTACTTCAAGAGGTAGGATATGCAAAGTAATTATAGATGATGGCAGTTGTGAAAATATGGTTTATAAGAACATTATTGAGAAACTAGGTTTGTAGTGTTAGAAACATCTTAATCCTTATCAGATTTTGTGGTTTAAGAAAATGAATAGAGCTACAATAGATAATGGGTGCTTAATAAAGTTTTTTATAGATAAAACTTACAAGGATAATATATGGTGTGATTTTATACCAATGGATGCATGCCATGTATTATTGGAAAGGCCATTGCAATTTGATAGAAAAGCAATTCATGATGGAGAAAAGAACAAATATAGTTTTTGTAAAGGTGGTATGAAGGAAGTTTTTTTACCTCTTAAATAATTAGGGTAGGACAAAAGCACGCTGACTACAAAAGAATTTATTTGAGACATGAAGATGATAAGTTGTTATGCATTAGTAGCGATGAAAGAAGACTAGTGCAAATACCAACAAAAACAATAATAGTGTTGAAATAGTATGAATATGTTCTACCTAATGAGTTACTAGATGGTTTATCACCAAAGAGAGATATTCAACATCATGTTGATTTAATTTCAAGATCGACTCTACTCAGTTAAGTAGCTTATAGGATGAGTCCAACATAACATGCATAATTAAATAAACATGTTATTGAATTGGTGAGGAATAGTGTATTAAGGGAGAGGATGAGTCCATGGTCAACACTGATGTTTCTAACTCCAAAAAAAGATGGAGGGTGCAGGATGTGCATGGATAGTAGAGAAATCAATAAAATTACAATCAAGTATATATTTCCACTACCTCATTTAGATGATATGATGAATTTTCTTATAGAAGCTAAATATTTCACCAAGATTGATCTAAGGAGTGGATACTATAAAAATTGGATTCTTGAAAGAGATGTATGAAAAACAACATTCAAGACTAGAGACAATTGAAATGAGTCGCTGATGATGCCATTCAATTTATCTAGTACACCCAATACCTTTATGAGAATGATGAACATAGTACTATGAGAATACAATGGTAAGTTTGTGGTGGTTTATTTTGATGATATTTAAATAATCAGTAAGACTAAAAAAGATCACTTATGTCATTTGAGAATGGCATTAAAATTGTTAAGAAAATAAAATCTCTATGCGAATTTGAAGAAGTGCAAGTTTATGCAGAATAGTATGATATTTTTGGGTTTTGTAGTTTTAGTAGATGGCGTAACAATAAATGAAAAAAAAGTAAAGACAATTGTTGAGTGGACTATCCCAAAGAGCATCACATATGTAAGAAGTTTTCATGGTTTAACTACTTTCTACAAAAAGTTCATTAAGAATTTTAGTAGTCTTGTTGCACCGATAACAAATTATATGAGAGGAAAAGAATTTGCATGAAAAAGGGCAAAAACATAAAGATTTGATTGTAGAAGAAATTTTTTATAGAAAATCTTATTTTAGCATTACCATATTTTAGTAAAGTGTTTGAGATTGATTGTGATGTTTCATTTGTGAGAATTGGTGCCATTTTGAGTTAAGAAGGGAAGCCAATAGCATATTTTAGTGAGAAATTAAATGAGGTAATAACAAAGTATTTTACGTATGAGGTTGAATTTTATGCTATTGTACAAGCATTAAGATATTGAAAGCATTACCTGGTGTCTAAGGATTTTATCCTATTTACTAATTATGAGGCTTTAAATTATGTGAACACTCAAAAGAAGTTAAATAGTAAACATGTAAAGTGTTTTCTTTCTTGCAGGGTTATACTTTTGTGTTGAAGCATAAATTAGAAAAATAGAATTAGGTAGCCGATGCTTTGAGTAGGCAAGTAGGGTTGATAACTACTATGGTGAGCGAAGAAGTTGGATTTGAATTTATTAAGAAAGTATATAGTATTTTGGAAAGATAGGTGAGAAATGCAAGAATCCATTAACAAGTGGTACAAGTAATGTTTATGATGAGTATCTTATACAAGATGGTTATCTCTTTAAAGGGAAACAATTATGTATTCTAATTAGATCTCTAAGAGACAATATTATAAGATAATTGCACAATGGTGGTTTGGATGGACATTTTGGTAAGATAAAAATAGTAGCTTTGGTGGAGGAAAAGTATTTTTGGTCAAAGATGAATAGAGATGTGATAAGATATGTTGTAAGGTGTAGGATATGCTAGGAGTAAAAAGGATATGCACAAAATATAGGGTTGTACATGCCATTACCAATTCCAAGAGAACCATGGATAGATTTGAGTATAAATTTCATGTTGGGATTACCAAACACAGAGAGAGGTAATGATTCAATTTTTTTATGTTATAGACAGATTTTCTAAGCTTGTTTATTTTATTGTATATAAAAAACCAATGATGCCACTGGAGTTATAGAATTATTTTTAAGGATATTTTGAGATTGCATGGTGTTCCAAAAAAACATTACATCAAATAGGGACAAGAAATTTCAATGTCATTTTTGGAGGACCTTATGGAGGAATATGGGGACTAAGTTACAATTTAGTAGTGCATACCATCTTCAAATAGGACATATAGAAATTGTAAATAGGAGTCCAAGTAATGAGATTTGGCTTTACCACAAGCTAAATTTGCATACAATAGTTTAGTGAATAGATTAATAGGAAAATTAGTATTTTAGACTATTTATGCGAGAAATCCTATGAATGATTTAGATTTGATATAGTTACTAATTGTAGAACAAGTTAGTGATGATGAAAAAGTGTTTGCAGAACATATACACCAGTTTTAGACATCCAATTTTTAACACTTTGTGTTGAAATTGTCAATCTTACTCGAATTGTACTCAAATGTACATTTTAGGCTAAAATCACTAAAATGCACTAAATGATTCAAACTTGTCATTTACAAGTGTTGATTTAGGCCAATGTATCATTAAACGAGGCAATGCATTTTATGTGATTACTCACTTTGATCAATTCATTTTGATTCAAAATAATGATTTCATCTTATTGTGCTTTGGATCTCTCTTTTCTTCTAATTGTTGGTACACGTCACATACCTTTGTTATTTTGTGTTGGCAACATCATAAATAAAAATATGTTTTCAATGCATCTAACATCACCTTTCAATTCTTTATGAGTCAAATTATGACCTAGTAATATGACTTTCTGCCTAGTTTGATTTCTTTGTGCACCAATTTCCAAAATTTGCACTGAAATTGATAAATCATGTTTAAGATTAATTAATTTGGATCAAGAATTTAAGTTAATTTTACATGGAATTTGTTGAATATTTCAATAATGGAAATTAGTTTCTAATATCTGCATCATCAAGTGAGGTCATTTATGGGGTGGTATCCACAAGGCTTAATTACAACAAATATTTAATTAAGCCCTCCCATGCCTCTTTAATGCCTCTCTATCTCAAATATTTATTAGGGAATTTATTGATTTTAACCTCTCAAATTGAATGGATTTTTAGCCACACATTTTTATCTTGAAATGGATGTTTCAAATTCATTGTAATTAATTTAAAAAAATCTATAAATAAGAGCCCTCTCGCACCATTTTTTAATTTTAAATTGTGTAAACTTATAATGCAAAAATATCTCCATAAGTAATTATTGTGTTATTTGCATTTGGATTAGCTTCAATTTATAGGCAAAATAGATAGTTTATATCACAAGCCTTAGTTTTGCATAGAGTTCTTGAGGCAATGGAGGAGAAAAGAAGCCATTGTTTTGATTATTGTGTTATTTGCATTTGGATTAGCTTCAATTTATAGGCAAAATAGATAGTTTATATCACAAGCCTTAGTTTTGCATAGAGTTCTTGAGGAAATGGAGGAGAAAAGAAGCCATTGTCGATAAAGACTAGAGCTCTAGATCAAGAGGAGAACACGCTTGGAGAGGCTCTTAGATAGTGGAATCAATTTGAGAAGGTAACTAGTCTTGATTTCTTTTATTTACTTCTTACTATCATTTTCAAACCCCTGTTATAATAGGTTGGCTTGATTTATTTAGCTCTTTATGCATTTCTTTTTATTTTATTGACTAATGCTTGACTAATCAAATGTTGTAATCCATCCTACATTTTAGCATGCTCGGTGGGACCCAACACATCCCATGCACCAAGAAGATCAATGTGCAGGTCTTAAACTAAGATTTAGAGGCTTGAAATGTTTTTAAATTGATTTTCTAACTTTGTTTGGACATATTTCATCTTCACAAGTTTACACAGGAACCACTGATGATCAGGTATAACCACTAACGGTTAGGTCCAACCGTCGACAGTTGGGTTGCATAGGAAAACCCATTTAAAAACTTTCATTTTTGAGATTTTATTCAACTTGTTTCTAACAATTTGGATGTCTAAGTCTCTGGTCTAGTTTTTATTTTGTGATATAAAAGATTTCCTTTTAAAGGATTTTGTTCTAACAAGTTAACAATCGCTCTTTTTGTCCAAGTATGTTTATGCCTTTGGGTCGACAGGGAACCGCTAACAGTTTGGTTTCAACCGTTGACAGTTGGTAAAGCATCAGCCACCAACAACCAGGAAAAAATTATTGATGGTCAAATAGTGACTGCCAATGGTCACTATATTTTCCAAAAACACAACCCTGAAATCTTACTTTTTAAATTTACTTATCTCATCCACAAAAGAGATTCTAAGCTAAACAACATTCTGACAATTTTCTTGTAGGGCCTACTTGAAAAATGATGAAATCATGCTTAATTAAGTATTTTTAAACCTCTTTTGGATGCTTAAAAAGAATTAAGAATCTTTTATTTGGTGCTTAAAGGAAAACTTGGATTCTTATTTGAATAGTTTTTGTAGTTGTTTTCAAAAAAATTGCAACTTAAAGCCAAGGGGGCAAAGAACACCATCAAATCTTTCATTTTAGTGCTTTAAAATTAAAATCACTTCCAATTTTTTATTTTATATAAGTTATTTTTCATTTTCTTAGTTAAATTTATTTGTGTAAAAAGGAAGTTTATGTGTGTATGCTCTCCCTTTGTCCCCTATAGGGAACTTGTGGGATCAAAAGCACTATCTTCATTGCAAAATTATGCCTTAGTCCAAAGGCATAAAAAGAATGTTAAGAAGGCTTTTCCCAAGAACTTCATGGCTTGGGTGATCTAGAAACAACCATAAAACCTTTTTACCTAGTTTTTATTTCATGCATTTTAGCTTATGATGGAGACTTCATTACCTCCCATAAGTTTTATAGGGAAGCTTTGACCCAGGGCTTCATATTTTAGCATCATCTTTAACCCCTTTCTATGGGGGCATATAAATTGGGATCCCCTCACTTGGGTGATGGTTTGAGTAGTTAAACTATCTTCATGAGTAAGTATAGACTAAGCCCAAGACGCATGCTCATGTTGGACATCACACTACACCAAGAAAGTGATGGATGTAGTGGTTGAAAAAAGGGAAAGACCTTTTTACAATAAACCATATGACATGGACCTAATTCATGTGTTAATCCTCTTATGTACATAACATGAAATTTGGTACAAATGTAATCCATTTAGAAATGTACGAAACTTGTTAGTTTAGTTAAGTCGACTTTGCCACACCTTGTCAGTTTAAGGCTTAGGATGATTACTTAGTTGTATTTGTCTAATTTGGTCATAGATTACATGGTGTTAATTTGAGTCCAAACTTGCTTGTAAACCAAACATCAAAGCCAAACACATTATCCACAAATTTTTTAAACAAGGAGGTGTTATGCTATCCAAGTGAAAATCAATCTTTTCTTTGTTTAAATTTGTCATCTTAAACATTGTCATAACTTCTAATTGGCACAGTTATGCTATCCATTTGAGTCTAAATCATTTGCCAATTTTTTTAAAGTCCTTAATTGATAGTTTAAATTTGAATTTGAACCTTTCTAACTTCTAAAGGTTGATGTGTTAAATTGGGTTTACCATTTGCAATTGACTTGTTTTAACTTGGGGTCAATTTTTCATTTGAATTGGAGGCCGTTTATAGGCTCATTATCACATTGTCATCATTGGTGGACTTGTCATTTTGCATATCGCTCATGCTTTGAGTCCTATAACACATTTTATATAACTATTCTTATTACCATGTGGTAGTTTTTTGCCTCTCATTTGGTTCTAGTTTAATACTTAAGAATTCTTGCATGTTTCCACATCATGAATTTCTTGGTTTGCATTGTCTCCTCCTTAATCCTAAGGGTTTTCTTCTAGTTTTCTAGTATCAACTTGTCAAAATTGAACTAGCTTTTATGGTATTGATGTATCTCAAAAGTTTACGTTTAAGTGTACTAGTGACACTCTAGGATTTTAGAGTTATCACATCCTCTTCCAATTCATATGATTTAAACCATACCCAAGGTTGAGTAATTTCATGAACACATTCTTCTAATTGTGTGTGGTTCTAAGCTACCCTCCTTTTATAGTCTCTTTGGTACCTTAGTCATTTATTTGGAATAAAGATCAAGTCTTATACCTTGTTTGAAAACATTTGCAAAATATTTATCCAAATCTAGTCAAACATATAGAGCAACCCTTTCTAGACATGACTCAAATGTTCACTCATAGTGTGGTCCCTTACGGACCTAGATATGAGAATGAGCACTTTTATGATGGACAAGACAATTTCATCATCTTTGAGGACATTCCTACAACTATAGGATCCAAAGGGGATTATGCTAAATATCAAGAGAACCAAGATGAAACACTCCTTAGGTTGATATAATATGGTGCTAGATGACCCTCAGATTTTCCTCTAGAGTAATTTCACACCTTAGTTAGATAAGGAGAACAACAATAGCAATAACAAGATTTTGCACAATCAAACATACCTTCTTCCTCTAACAAGGGTAAACAGATACAATAGAGTCAAAACCAACTGATCAAGATCTTGATAACAAGATTAATAAAATAAGTCAATGGTATACAATCAACTTATTGCAGACTTAACCGACTCTTTGGTTGCTACTTCAATCCATAACGATGTCTCTAAGGAACAAGGAAATGTGATTGAACTTACACAACAAACATTGGTTGAGAACATAACAATTGATCAAGGTGTTTCAAATGAACAAAAAAAGACACAAGAGGTTGTGCAAAAATTTCAATAGACATGGAACACACATTATTTAATCACTAAGAGCCTCTTGTCACTTTACAAACACAAAGACCCAAACATTCGGTTCGAATCAAGGAGATCCTACAAGACAATTTGGTGAGTTTATCTCAACCAACATAAAAGTTGGTAAATAGACCAAGGACTCCCCAAAATCAACAGAGCACATATAGTTCAAGTTAATAGATTTCAAGGAATCAGTAGCCTATTTACTCAACTCTAGGGGCAAATCAAAACCAAGTCATGGAACGTAGAGTGCACATCCCTCTCAAATCCATGCAACAACCGAGGCACATTCCACCCTAACAAAAATAATAGGGGCACATTCCACCCCAAAAAAAACAACAGAGGCACATTCTACCCCAGCAATAGTAACATGGGCACATTCCACCCCAACATAACTATGTTCCACCCATGAAGACACCAAACATGCAAGAGTGGAACTCCATGAAGGAGATTGTGTCACGTTTGGAGACTAGAAACAAGATCAAAACGTATAAATTTGATGAGATATGTCCATATCCATTTGATTTAAGCATTCTCCAAGTACCCTTTCCACATCATTTTGAGTCATCCAAATTTGATAAATACAAAGGAAAGGGTGACCCACATGAACATATCCAATCATTTTTTGTATTATGCCAAGAGGTTTCTTATAGTAATGTGTTTTTACTTTGATTATTTCCCCAAAGTTTAGTGGGACAAGATTTAGATTAGATACTTAAGTTACCCAAGGGATAAGTTATGGATTAGAATGACTTATCTGAAAAATTCATCAACCATTTCTCGTACAACATAGAGCATGAATTAACCATTGTTGACTTGTGTAAAGCCAAACAATGAGATGGAGAAAGCTTCATTGCGTATTGACAAAGATAAAGAGCATTAACAGGTTGCTTTCAACATAACTTACCAAGAAAATAGTTGGTAGATATATTTATATTTACATAGAACTTACATCCTAAGGTCATGCATAATATATGATTAGCTTATGTTAATTCATTTGAGGAGATCATAGACAAAGGTGTACAGATTGAGAAGGTTCTTATTGCTAAGGGCCTTGTCAATATTTTTGCACAAACCCCATCTTCAAGACTAAGAACATGATTGGAAATGGGGTGACTGAAACAAAGCACATACAAATGGTGTAGGATCTACCTACCCCACATGTACAATTATCTCCCCCTAATCCACCACCTAATTTGCAGAGACAACCTCCATAGAGAGAAAACCACGATGGTTTTAAGGTATTTAGCAAATTGGGAGAGCCAATCAAAATAGTATTCCAAAAGCTCGTAGTAGCTAACCTGATTGTATGGCCAGTACCAAGGCCATTTCCTCAAGATCAACCAAAACTAGATTGGTACAAAGAGAATGAATGGTGAAACTTTCATCGTGTTGTTGGTCATAGTGCTTATCATTGCATCCAATTACAACATATTATTGAATATCTCATTGAGAGTGGTGAAATTGAGATTAAGTTGGCTCTTAATGAGGACACAAATTAGGATATGGGAATCTACAAGGACCCTTTTTCTTGACATAATCAACCACTACCAAGGAACAACCAAAACCAAGGACAAAACCAAGGATAGAGACAAAATCAGAACTATAATTAGGGTCAAAATCATAATAAACATGAGCATAATCAAGATTATAATACCCATAATAATAGTGTGGGTTACAAAAACATGCCTTATGACTATAAAAATATTGTGGGACATATTTCTGTAATCCATATTGCCACTGTTACTGTCAAACCATGTGAGCCATCTCATGATCCTCGTAGTATGGAAACCATCATTATAGGTTCAACACGCTCTCTCTAATAATATCGCACTGAGTTTGCACAATTTTGTTGCAACTCTATTTACATGGGATACTATTTCTAGATAGCACCCTCCTAATTATAATGGATCCTTGCTGACTCAAAATTATAGCAATGCAACTTAACACCCATGAGTCACCCTCCAAGGCCCTTTTCTTTCATCTTTTTATTATATTAGCTCCTTGCCACCTTTAAGTTGTGCAGTCGCAACTAGATGCTTGTGAGTTACTCTCTAGGTCCCGTTGCTTACTTCCATAGAACCCAATGTGGAAATTATGCTAACGGATCCAAGACCAACTACTATCCAAACCAAATCCAAGTTGTCTCACCCCAATGTTGAAAAGCCTTATATTCTATCAGACTAATTGAGCAAAACCCTACATAGATTTTCGTTTTGGAACTCTTATGGACATCTGAAGTCCATAAAACTATCTTGAACAATCTTTTGTAGAAATCCACTATTCCCAATGATATAAATTTTGAATAGTTCTAGAACCTGGTGGGATATTTGTCTTAGTTTTACCAAGTAACATTTGATCAAAAAGACATGTCTACACTTGGACTGAGCTATAATAACCCATTGTACATTGAAGTAATAATTAAAAATCATAAGATCAAACATGTTCTTATAGACAATGGTTCAAGGCTAGGCATCATATCTCTTAAGTTGGTACAAAGATTGGGCTACATTGTGAAAGACATTTAATGAGAGACAATTACCATCGAGGCTTATGACAACACTGAAAGGGAGTCTATTGGTACTATTTGGTTGCCAGTCATTATTGGGTCCATTTCACATCATCCATTGCTTCATATTGTGGACATTGAATTGCCTTATACCATACTTCTTGGTCGTCCTTAAATCCATGAATTAAAATCCATTCCCTCCACCCTAAATCATTTCTTTAAGTTTCCCCATGATGGGATCAAGGTTACTATTATCGTCGATCAATAGCCTTATGAGTATTGCAAACATCTTGAGGCCCAATTCTGTAATTATAACTATTATCTAGGTTTTGAATTTGTTGCAAAGAATAATAAGGCTATAGTTTCACATACACCTCCATCCAACTATATCAACCCTAGTGATATTGCTTCCACTTTGGCTAATCCATTTCCTGCAGCTCTTGCAAAGCAAGTTCTTATTAAAAAAGTGGGCATTTCCATTTACAGACTTAAGGACACCTTCCATGTTGAAAATTTTCCTTAAACTCCAAAAACATTTAGTAATCCTAAAATTCAAATAATCCTAATGAACCTAACATGATTTGGCAACTGAAGGAGAAAAAATTAAAAACACCTATGGTTTTTATACCTACTATTGTACCAAATAAAGATCGAGAGGTTTTTACTAAGGGAGACTAGTTATATTCTGAAGGTTTTGTTGCTTGATTTAAAAATCCAAAGTATGCAATCCATAATCAAATCATGGATCACCTTGATTTTACTGGAAGAGGACTTGGTCTGTGAGTGCAATGAATCTTAGAACCCTTATTAGCTAAAGTACCTAATTTAAATAATGGTTTAGGATTTATACCACTTGAGGGTGACCTCATAACTTTTGATAGTGATTCTTATGAATTGACTAATGATGAGACTCTTGACAATGACATAAGGTCCTAATATAGCCTTTTTAATGAGCTTGTTGACACATACCTATTTGATTCGAATGTCATTTTAACCCTCACTTTTGGATATTCCTATCCTAAAGCAAACCCTCATTATTCTCTATGGCTTTTCTATCATGAACTCATTGATTGGGACCAAAAAAATTTGGTCATATGCCTCAATGAGTTTTAGAATGAAGAATCACTTGCAGAATACTTGGGCTTAAGAGATGGATTGCCTATTGGTGATCAAAAATAATACTTTAATTTTCATTAGATCCTTCTACCTACTTTGGAGAGGAGGCAAAAAAATTTGGTCACATTAAAGATAAAACATCAAGATCTTTAGGTGAAAACCTCTTTGAGGTGCTTGTCGATCAGGGAAAAAGTAAAGAAAAAGACAAGCCTTTGAGTGAAAACCTATTTCAGGCATTCTCAATAAGAAAATTTTTCTCATCCCCTCAAGACGTAGAAGGTCCATATAGCCCAGGTTCTATATCCAATACAAGCATCTCCTTATAACAACACCAAATGTTTGATCATCTTACTCTTGAGTTTGCAAAGGTTTTTGCTACTAGGACTTTCCCTAAGATGGCATATTTTGATTCATCACACTATACAAAACTTTGGGAGGAACAACAAGAATATGTAGCATAAAAATATGATTATGATCATACCTTCCCTACAATTCTAGAAGATGGATCAATACTCCTTAAGGAAAACATGATAGAAGTAAACTTGGGAACCTATGAGGATCCCAAAATTGTTTACCTTGGAGCTTCCCTTACTAAAGTAGAATGTGAACAAATCATATCCCTCTTAAGGGATTATATTGACATTTTGTCATGGGCACACTTTGACATGCCAGGCTTAGAACCAGATTTGGTTGTGCATTATCTTGTTGTCTATCCCGATGCTAAACTAGTCAATCAAAAATTGAGGAAGATGCATCCACGCATCACCCTATTGGATAAAGTATAAATGGAAAATTTGCTAGGATCAGGTTTTATTATTCCACTGGATTACTCTGAATGGATCTCAAACATAGTTCTAGTGAATAAAAATACCCCAAGTTTATGTATTTGTATTGATTTTAGAGAGATCAATAAAGAATGCCTCAAAGATGGTTTTACTCTACCCAACATCGACATGATTATTGACTCGACTGCTAGGTATGAGATATTGTCCTTAGTGGACATATTTTTTGGATACAACCAAATCAAGATAGCCTAAAATATCAACACAAGACTATGTTCACCACTCTGTGGGGAACATTTTGTTACCAAGTCATGCCATTTGGCTTAAAGAATGCTGGAACCACATATTAGTGTGTCATGAATGTCATCTTCCATGAAATGATACATAATATTATTGAGGAATAGATTGATGATATACTAGAAAAAACAAGAACAAGAGCTGGACATCCTGACATTTTACGAAGAATATTTGAGAGGCTTCATAAATATAAAGTCTGCATGAATCCTAAAAAATGTGTCTTTGGAGTCACTTCAAGGAAACTGATAGGTTTCATTCTATCACAAATAGGGATCGAAGTCAACCCTACCAAGGTTAAGGCCATTGTGGAAATGCCTCTACCAAACAATCTTAAATAGCTGTGAAGCTTGCAAGGAAAGATCCAATCTAGACACAGGTTCATTTATCAATTGATAGATAAGTGCCACCCATTTACCCATCTCTTGAAGAAAGGGATCATGTTTCAATGGAATGAATATTTTTAGATAGCATTTGTGAAAATCAAGATATACTTGGCCAATTTTCCAGTCTTAAAAGACCACCAATACTTGGAAGACCACTACTTATTTACATATTAGCAATAGAATATGCACTAGGGGCACTTTTGGCCCAACATGATGATCATGGTAAAGAACATGTAGTATATTATTTAATCCACACTCTAGTGGCTTATGAACATAATTATAAGCCTATTGAGAAGGCATGTTTAGCTACGGTGTTTTCTATCCAAAAATTGTGGCATTATATGTTAAACAACAAAACCATTGTCATCACTAAGGTAGACCCTCTGAAATTCTTAGTGTACAAAGAAAATATTCAACAATGCATGGATAAATGGATCATGCTACTAAGTGAATTTGACATTGAGTATTAGAATAAAAAAACAATCAAGGGGTAGGTTATTATTGATCAACTTGCAGATGCCCCTATCACAGATATTCGACCAATGCAATTCAATTTTCTAGATGATTCTATTATGGAAATAGAAAAAGCATCACAGGAACCTGAATAATGGAATTTATATTTTGATGGATCCTTTACATCTTGTGTACCTTGACCTAGCATATAGTTGATTACAACTTAGGGGGATCTGATTCCCAAAGAATTTCATATACAATTTCATTATATGAACAATATAGCTGAGTATGAGGTATTGATTGTAAGGCTTTACCTTGCCATATAATGGGATATTCATAGCTTAAAATTTTATGGTGATTCCTAGTTAATCATCAATCAAACCATTGATCAATATCAAACCTAGGATGATAAGTTTATTCCTTATAAACAAATTATCAATAATCTCAAAGGTCATTTTAAATCTTTGTAGTTTGAATAAATTCCAAGGGCCAACAACAGATCAACCAATGTAATGGCAATGATTGATTCCATGATACAGATTGATGATGGTGCTAAAGATTATCAATTTTTGATTGAAAACCTTCTTTAGCTTGAACATATTATATCAAATTTAGAAAGGGTATGCATCATTGCTAGTCCCAATCCCCCACTTGAATTACCTTGGTTTCAAAATTTTTATAACTACTTCCATGACCACATTTTCCTAGCCAACCTATCCAATAATCAACATAAACTATTCCATAATATTTTATCATGTTATACCCTCCTTGGAAGCACAATTTATCTCAAAGGTTATAATAGACTGCATCTTCATTGTTTATATTTAGGAGAATCTAAGCTAGCAGTGAGGGAGGTTCATGAAGGAATGTGTAGAGACCACACCAACGGTGTAGTCTTAGAAAAGAAGCTCCTAAAAAGAGGCTATTATTGCCCAAAAATGTAGACCGATGCTTGCAATTATGTGAGGAAGTGCGTTCCTTATTAGCAACATGGAAATTTAATACACACACCCTCTTTACCACTAAAATTGATCACAACACCATGGCCGTTCTCAACATGGGGCCTTGATCTTATCAAGAAAATAAACCCAACATCTTTAGATGGACATAAGCATATCCTGACTGCTACTGAGTATTTTACTAAGTAGATTGAGGCCATTCCTCTCACTTATGTCATCGAGAAGTAGATAACCAAACTCATCCATTACCATATCATTTGTCGATATGACATCCTAGCTCACCTTATATCTAATAATGGTGGATCTTTTATAAACCAAGATGTAAAATCTATTTGTGCAAAATTTAAGATCAAGCACAAAAAATCAATTCCATATAACCTGTAAGGTAACAGACAAGTTGAGGTGATAAATAAAACCATTGCAACCATTTTAAAGAAGATTATCAATGATGTTGGTCATAATTGGCACTTAAAAATCTTTCCTACCCTTTGGGTTTATAGAACTAGTCATTGAACCCTAACAAGAACCACTCCATACTCCCTTATCTATGGCATAGATTATCCTAATTGAGATTGAACTACCATCATATCAAGTATCACTAGAGCATATTGAAGATAATGAGGACTTCAAAGTCTCAAGGTTATAAGAACTAGAACTTATTGATGGAAAGTGTTTAACTGCCTTAGAAAAATTGCAAGCATATTAGAATAGATTGCAGAGAAGCTAGAATAAACACATTCTCCCTTGACATTTTGAGATTGGTGATTTGGTCCTAAAAGAGAACCAAAAGAACAAAAATGCTGAATGCAAAAAAAAAAGTAAGTTTCAACCTAATTAGTTGGGACCATTTGTTATCATGACAAACTATGGATTAGGGGCATACCGACTAGCTACACCAAATGGTGAGGAACTTCCAAAGCCCATGAACATTGTGCACCTTAAGAGGTTCTACACATGAACAACTTGGAACCATTATCTACAAGATCCCTTACTTGGGGACAATTTGTGCTGAAGTAATTTTATCTTACCATTTTATACTACCTTAGACCACTCTCGCATGAGCCCCATTCCTTTCATGACTCTAGACAATATATTTTTTGGACCGTTGGTACTCTAAATGCATTTTATCCTAACCTATGTAATTCTCTTTGAGAACCATATTATTTGGACCATTCTCTTTGAGAACCCTATTCTTTTTAATAGCTTGGGCATGCTGTAACCCAAACACATTTGTCCCTTAACCAATTATAATCCTAATTATGTTCCATCAATATTATGAACACTTTCGATGCTAGTTTTACAGAGCAATTTAGCTAGGATCATATTTTGCAACTTCTACATACAAGTGAATAAAAACACCTTTACAGCTTAGGATCTTTGCCTATCACATGGTTCTTCATATTGATTTTGAACTGCACTTTGTTCTATATTACATTTACTTCTCTTTGATGAACATTGTTATCTTTTCAGGATCCTCGCTCTCACTAATTTGTGAGCATATGCAATTTCAACTAGCTTTAGGTATTATTGGAACTCTCAATTATCCATTGTTTATATCCATGATTTCCATTGCAACTACCTTAACTATGTATTGGAACTTACACTCTCAAACTAATATCTCCTTGATTAGTTAGAAAATGATTCCCAAAAGAGCAAACACATTGTCTTACACTTGTCTACATTTTGATCCTCACGTTCTTGCCATTTTACAAGCATTTTATCCTACTGACTTTCTATTGTGCAATTCATCTTGTCCCACCATGTCATGCTCTTGCCATTTTGTAAGCAAATTAAGTCCATCTAGGTTATTATTTCACAAGTCATCTTGTCTCACCAACTTGCCATTTTTCAAAACCAATCACATTTGTCAAGTCTTCCCTTTTATTCCAAAACATTAATGATATGTTTTTGGTCATCACCTTTTTCTTCTATCCCACTTCCTGAGAGAACTACATTTGACCTAAAATTTATGTTGAAATATGCATCCATGGAACTATATAGGTAATGTCGACTTGTCTTGTACATTTAGAGTCAAGTCGGCCAACCCATTCCTTTTATTCTCTTCCCCTTTCTTTTGTGGTTGTTATTTTTTAATTAGAGAACAACTTTTATGTTATTTTTCTTTGTTACATTGTGGTGGAAAGTAATGCTTCTCCCACATGTGCCTGAACAATTATCTTTAAACCACACTAACTTGGTTTTTGTTTGTGTATATTTATTTGAGTTTTATTGGTGTTTAGTTATTTTTTCTTGGTGTTTTTTTGTGCTTTCTTGCCTCTTTATTTATTTCTTCTTATTGTCTCTTTTTATTACTTCTTGTCTCGCCTTGGTCTTGTGTTTCCCTATTTGATTTTTGCTCTTCTCTTTTGTTTTTCAAGAACATCTTGATGGTCTACATGGATCTTGATTATTTATATCTTGATCTTATGTTATTAAGTTATTCTTGCTTTGTTTTTAAACATTCTTAGTCTTACATGAATTGATTTTATGTTAGGTTCATTTATGTTTATCTTTTTAATATATTTTTTAATTTAAATGTAAATAGTTGTAACTCTGGTTTGGGTCATTGTTTACAATGATCTTTAGTTATATGTATTCACATTTGAACTAGCTTCGCTCATTTGAAATACCATGTCATTATGAGTTATTCATACTTATGATGCCTAATTTATTTTACTATAACAAGCACTTTGTGCTCTTCATTCAAGTCTTAATGTCAACACAACTTCGATGAATAGATCTTAAGAACACTATGCATAATCTAGGATCAATAAGTTTAGCACCTGACACAATGCTTAGACGTGCGTCTCTTCACATACATCATGAGTCTAATAAATCTTTGGTTAGTTTTCATCATCCCTCATTCCTTTCTCTCCCAATTTTTGGGTGAACTACATGGGTTTGAGGTCCATTTGGACTTTGTAGGTAGCACTTGGATACGTGATGTATCTTGGATTAGCTTGGTCATCTTCATTATTCTTTTCATCTCTTTCATCACTTTGTGTATTCTCGTATGCCTAATTTTTTTGTGAATTTTTCTAAGCCATTATACCATCACATCTATGTTTATGCCCACTCATCTTTAATCTATATTTTAGGCTATATCCTTAAGCTAATTACTTGAAAAATTTCCCATGTTAGGGCACAAAATTTGAACCAATTAACAAATCCAAATCCACCCTACAGGGGCAAGCCATTACTTATTCTTTATCAATGATCGAAATTAGCCCTACTAGGACACAACTATCTTATCATGATCAAATCTGCCCTACTAGGGTAAATAATATTATCACCTCTTTGGAGACCACATTTTTTTTTCCATCTAATTTCAATCTCTCCACACATTTTCCCATGATGTAAATGTTTTAGTGTACAACTTGTCTCAGGATTGATTAATGCCATAAGCATGCAACTTACACTCTCAAATTAAGTGCGTTCAAAGTGTATCCCTTACATGTTTAGATTGAATTCTTCCCATTCCCCCCATATTTGGGGCCCATTATACCTCTAATTATATTTTAAACATTGATGATAACCACACATGTAAGCATTAGCTCTTCTAGATGTGATCTATTCCATGGGTTAATCTCTTACTTTCTCTCTCTTTTCAAGAGTCTATCCTTCTTTTTCATCCTAGTATGTCCTCTCAAGGGGGCATCATGGGTCATTTCCAATTTCTTCTTGAAAACTCTTTTATTTGAAAAGTCATTATTTTGCCTGAATGTCTCACTACACCTTCTAAAATAGGGGGGAAATGTAGACATCTAATTCTTAATATTATTTATGTTGAAATTATCAATCTTACTTGAATTGCACTCAAATGCATATTTTAGGTCAAAATCACTAAAACACACTAAATGGTTTGAAATTATCATTTACAAGTGTTGATTTAGGCCAATGTATCCCTAAATGGGGCAATGCATTTTATGTGATTCCTAAATTTTATCAATTCATTTTAAATTAAAATGATGATTTCATCTTTCTATGCTCTGGATCACTATTTTCTTCTAATTCCTTAGTACACATCACATATATTTATTATTTTGTGTTGGCAACATCCTAAATGGAAAAAAAAATTCAATACATCTAACATTGCCTTTTAATTCTTCTTGAGTAAATTATGATCTAGTAATATGACTTTTTGACCAGTTTGATTTTTTTGTGCACCAATTTTCAAAATTTGCACTAAAATTGATAAATCATGTTTAAGAATATTTAATTTGAATCAAGAGCTTAAGTTAATTTTCCATGAAACTTGTTGAATATTTCAATAATGGAAATTAATTTCTAATATCTGCATCATTAGGTGAGGTCATTTATTGGGTGGCATCCACAATGGGAATACAATTTCAATACATCTAACATTGTCTTCTAATTCTTCTTGAGTCAAATTATGACCCAGCAATATGACTTTTTAACCAGTTTGATTTTTTTGTGCACCAATTTCCAAAATTTGCACTAAAATTGATGAATCATGTTTAAGAATATTTAATTTGAATCAAGAGCTTAAGTAAATTTTCCATGAAACTTGTTGAATATTTCAATAATGAAAATTAATTTCTAATATCCACATCATTAGGTGGGGTCATTTATTGGGTGGCATCCACAAGCCTTAATTACAACAAATATTTGATTAAGCTCTCCCCTATCTCTTTAATTCTTCTTTATACTAAATATTTATGAGGACATTTATTGATTTTATCTTCTAAAATTGAATGGATTCTTAGCCACACATATTCATCTTGAAATGGATGGTTTAGGTTTATTTTGATCAATTATAAAAATATATAAATAGGAGGCTTTTCACACCATTTCTTAAGCTTAAACTGTGTAAACTTATAATGCTAAAATCTCTCCACAAGTCATTTGTATTTTGATTATTATTTTATTTGCATTTTGATTAGCTGTAATTGATAGGTAAAATAGATAGTTTATATCATAAGCCTAGGTTTTGCATAGAGTTTTTGAGGCAATGGAGGAGCAAGAAAGCATTGTTGACAAAGACTAGAGCTCTAGATCAAGAGGAGAACATGCTCGGAACCGCTCTTAGGTGGTGAAATCTATTTGAAAAGGTAATTGATCTTGTTTTCTTTTAGTTGTTTCTTACTATCATTTACAAACCCTTGTTAGAATAGGTTGGCTTGATTTGTTTAACTCTTTATGTATTTTTTTTTGTTTTATTGACTAAAGCTTGACTAATCAAATTTTGCAAACCATCCTACACCAATTACAAGAAGTAAGAAGAAAATTACAAAAAAGTAATGAAAAGTATAAGGCAATAATAGATGTCAGGAAAAGATAAAAAATATTTGAAGAAGAACATTTAGTGATGGTTTACTTGAGAAAAGAGAGATTTCTAAAAGGCACATACAACAAGTTAAAGTATAAGAAAATTGGATAATGTAGAATTGTAAAGAAAATCAATGACAATGCTTATGAGGTGAGTTTACCACATAATTTTGATATTTCTATAGTATTTAATGTTTCAAATTTATATTATTTCAATGGAAAAGATTGTGAAGGTGAAGAAGATAAATAAGTATATTGGAAGCAACTAGTGGCCAACAAATAAGAAAGAAAAGTTAGTGCAAGTTCTGGGTAAGAGGAAAGTAACCACAAGGCAAGAAAGATATGAAAGGTATTAGGTACAGTCAAAATGATTACAATAGGAAAACAACACTTGGATTACAAAATGAGATTTGAATAAGATTGATAAGAACAAATCGTAATAGTGTAATAAGAACAACTTGTAAGAGTTGAGTTGTTTTCAATCAGTGGAGAAAATTAATGACAATGTATATGAGGTGGGTTTACCACATAATTTTGATATCTCTCTAGTATTTAATGTTTTAGATTTATATGATTTACATGGATAAAATGGTGAAGGTGAAGAAGATGAATAAGTAGATTGGAATCAACAGGTGCAAAAGAAGAAGAAAAATAAAATAGTGTAGGTTCTAGATAAGAAGACAATAAATACAAGGCAAGGAAGATATGAAGGGTATTTGATACAATAGGAAGGATTACAGTAGGAAGATAAATCCTAGATTATAGAATGAGAGATGAAGAAGAATGATAAGAATAAATGGTATCAGTACAATTAGAAGAACTTGCATGAGCTGAGTTGATTTCAACTAGAAGAGAATGATGCAAAAAAAGAGGTTGAACTTTTGGAGGCCATCATTTTTTTATTAGTAGCTCAGTTTGAGCACATTTTCACCCTAAAACGCCCATCTTGAAAACTTTGGTGTAACCATAACCCATATTATCTAGTGATGGATGTTTTGGATTTTTTTAGAGGCCATGCATGACCATTTGAGGGTCTAAAATTATAATTTAATATTATTTTCAATATTTTTCTAATTTTAGAATTTGTTTATTTTTGTAACCAGACTTGAACTTCAGTTGATATTTGTCCAATAGATTAATTTTAGTGTTCAGTTGATTTTTATATTTTTTTAGAGTTGCACACACTTGCATGCAAAAATTACTAAAATAGTAGTTTCTAAAAATAGCAGATCAAGTTTTATTTATTTTTAGAGTTTCAATTTTTTCTTGTCAACTCCAATTTTGAGTTGAGGCTTATTTATGCATGGATTATAATTATTTGAATCATTGAATATGAATCAATACAAATTATTATTTCAGAAACTTTGACTATTGGTATTTTATTATCTTGAGAGTAATCAATTTGATTCAAACACCCTTATATTAAAAATATTTTGATATTCACTATAATTACCAAAATGTTTACAAAATTCCACAAAAAATAAGGATATTTATTTTCTATTAAAACAAATTAAGGATACCTCGTTATTTATGAATCAAAATTAAAACAAATTTTAAAAAATTACTCAAAAAATAAGATGAAAGAACATGTTTATAATTTTAGATATATGTCTATCCAAAATCATTAACATATTTTAGTCTAAAACTAACTTCAACCATTAAAGATTTAATAAGAAAACTGAACAAAACACATCGCTTGCCCATAATCTTCTTTTTGTTGTTGTCTATCATGGCTTTCTCATTTTAGGATATTAGAGTAAAAGCCCAGCTGATTCTTTGTCCTCAACTTTCATGTAGGGAATGCTTCACATAGTAGACACAAACAAGACTTAATTCAACTCAACACTTCCAATAAAAGATTCCACAATATTGTAATTTTGGTGATAATGTGTTTATAAGGCTAACGTTGTGTAGGCTTTGAAAACATCATTTAAAGCAATGCTAGAATCCATAGCCACTTCCTTGGCTGCCACCCACAAATTATTATCACACAAGTTTTTCATTTATAAAACTTAAAAAGCTACTACAACTTCAAAATTAGTCAATTACCTCTTTATGGTTTACTGTCACACTAAGATCTTCCACTTCACTGGGCTCTTTCACTTCAAACTTACTCCATAGATTAACAAAGGTAGTAGGGGAATTAAGTACCATGATATTCAAGCCATCGGTGATCGCAAAGTTTAGGTAGGCCAAATACATGTTATTGATGCTATTGTATATATTTGTTATGCAACGATGTTTATCTGTGCACCATGCCTGCTTGACAATGGTTAACATGGGAAGTATGAGGAAACCTAACAGAAGATCCAATTTTTTTTTTACCAGCTTCCGCATACATTATGCATCCTTGTTTTCTACCTATCGCAAGTTTGATGCTTATACAAACTTTTGTTTGAGATTAGGATTCCATGACATGTCTATGTCACAATGTAAACAAGCATAACTATAGTTTCGTGACCTGGAACCTTCTATATGACTATAAATAGATTATCTTGGAATCCCTTCGTTTAAAAGTTTCTCAAAGTCGATTTGTATGAATAATGCTATGGAAGTACCATTTATTATTTCACGTCGTCACATTAACAAAGGATCATATCAAGTTTTCAATTTTGCGCTGCGTCGAAAGATTTACTTAGATTTTGGATAAACTTGAGCAAAGTCATTGGTATTTTTCATTTTAGAGTTGCATTACAAGATAAACGAATTGCTTGACGAAGGGAAAAATTCTAGTGCAAGAATGGCATCGATTCATTCCAACTGTTTATAATTATAGAACGAAAGGACATACTGATGCGGAAACATTTTGAAATACACACAAACATTTATTAAAACAAACGCTTATTTGGTCAGCAGCAATACACCAAAACTTTTTATAAAGACATATGGCAGTCATATTAATGTGTTGAACGGCCATGGAAACCAAATGCGAAGCTGATTTACAAAGATTCTAATGCTTTGAAGTTTAGGGACTTTTAGAATTTTAAACACACCCAGCATATTCCATGTCTGATAAGTACAATCTTTTTTATTTCTGTGAAGAATAATATATTAAAATTTTGTTTTTTGCATTTGTCTGTGAGAGATATCAAAAGCACTTCGACTCTTAATGCTCAAAGTAGTAAAAAAGGTACTCCACTCAAAGTATACCTGCATGGCATAATACATTGGATTATATCTTAAAGAAAAAAAGATGTAATTGAAAACGAACCACAGAAAGGCATGATACCCTGAAGATTTAATTGAAAACGAACCACAGAAGCAAATATGCTCCGTCCCAATTTGAGGATAAAATTCGAAGGAAGAAAATCAGTTCCCATATTGGGTGACACGAACCATTAAAGTTTGTGCTCTTAACAAGAAACAGCTGAGCCCACTTGAGAGTTTCCATGAAATCCTATCATCGAATTGTATCAGAAAAATAGCTACTATGAATATATTCCTTCTATAATGGTATGGGCACTACAACGACTCCACATTTGTTTTGCTTCATGTTTCTAAGATCCGAAAGAGAGAAAAATGAGCACCTTAGCGATGTTGTGGGCGAGTAACTTTAAAGATCACGCTTTCGTAGATTTCATGGAAGTTGTCATTCAAGAATCCACACAGAACAAAATAATGAAACTCTTTATGTTCTTGACATGATTGTGAATTGCAGAGACCACCTCCATGCCTCATAAGCTCTTTATGTACCCTGACTTTAGTATTACACACGTCTTTCAGATTTGACTGTTAATAATTGAAGCTTGGCTACACTATTTATTACACACATGCAAAAAAAGCAAATTCCTTGAATGGAAACTTGCGAATATGCTTTGAAAGCTTTCTATCATTCCTCAAATTAAAATCAAACGCATCCAATGTCTTCAGAGTGGTGAAATCTCTTTTATCAATTTTGAAAGCTATCATGAAATTGTTGCTGTCATGATGATGTAGATAAGTCGAGGAATAAAAAATAGGATATGCAGAAGGAGATTCGTACCTCCAACGAAAAGAATATATAGATTTATATATAAGTAGTTATTAAAATATTCTTTTGAATATTAGAAATATACCATGCATTTTTTTCCTCATTATTTTACATATGTTTTGCACATTTATTTATGTATGGGTGAATGGCCAAAAATTTGGTGTTACGGACACATTATGGAAACTTCTAAGACATTTAATCACCTGGCACATCATTATGCAACTGCCACATCAAACTTTCATGAATCTTAATTTGTGACTAGGACTCTTAATATGACCCTGATATTTGTTATGGATTGTCCTTATGATCTTACCATCATCCCCTGGATATCCTTTAAAATCATGTTGACCCTACCGCCTTTCACATTTCTAGTGTTTAAAGCTCAATGATGTGCACCAATTTCATCAATGTTTGAACATTCATATTTGTAAATAGATAAACAATTTAGCCCAGTTAATCGTTTAACATATTTCTAAGACGCATTGGGTACGATCTTGGCATACTCATTTATATTTTATACTGCTACTCAGATTTTTTTGAGCTCTTTCATCAATAAAACAAAATCAAAAAGGAAAGAACTAACCTTATCAATGCAAAACCCACAAAACAAACCTTACCCAGTATTTATTTTGAAGGATTTGTGAATTTTGAAAAGATAGAAGTTAAAGTATGTTAAATGAAGTTTTGTAGTGATGTAAATCAAAACCAAAGGAACATGATTTTTAGATTACTTTGCAAGTTACATGTCCTAACTAGTACCATATGTAAGTTCATGATACTAACTAGAACTGCCTATACAATATTCATAGTGCTCTATTTTAATATAAGATCATAGTCTTGATCAATAAGTGACACAATTGTTTAGGCAATTGTAGATAATAAAAATACATTAAAAAGCAACTCAAAGACATATATTCAATAGCTTAATAATGTTTTTAGAAGACAACATGCACCTATCGCTTTCCATGGTCAAATGTATAAATAATTAAGTATTTTATGGTATTTTATAAATTATATAAGTAAAATTGGAGCCAGGTATAATTTTATGTGCATATTTTTATAAACTTCATCTGTCATACACTTAATAAGGTTTCATCAAACCCTTTTTATGCATGTCAAAATATATTTTTATATGCTTTGTATGTGTTATCCTTAATTCTTTTTAATTTTTTTTTTCATAATTTATTGTTTCAAAACTTATGAATTAACCGCACAAATCTCTTTTTCTATCTCTTCCAATTTCATATTTTATTCATTCAAAACTTATGAATTAAGTTCATGAATGTCCTTTTCTATCTCTCTTCCAATAATCAAAACCTTTACACTAATTAATGTTGAAATGTACTCATCCCATTATTTTTTATCTTTTGTAAATCAATAGTTACTTGTTTAATATTATGATAATTATCATAAATTATAGTAGAATATCCCAAAATACTAGAAGTTATTCACACATGTACCATTGTGTCTTATATATGAGATATTTTTATATGTGATAGGGTAAAAATCTATGTTTTGGAAGGCCCTAGAGTCTTGAACAAAGGAGAAAAAAATAATAAATTAAAGCTTACATATTACACCTCTTCCATTAGCCCAATGAAAACAACACCAAACCAAAAAACAACTATTGTCCATACAAAAAACAAAAAATCATGCGGTGGAAAACCTATAGAAAACAACAAGAAGTCAATGAAAAAATTGTCTATCTTCTGCTAATTACCCATGCAGCTTTAACATATCTTCAACATTACAAACTACCTCTACTAGCCCTCTGAGAGGGATAGGGTCTTTGTTGAGTCTTCCTTTCATCTTTCTTCTCACCATAGTCCAGACTTCCTTTGCATCTTATTTTGAATTAAGGGAGAAGGGGATAAATATTTTGATTTGACTGATTCTTTACAACTTCCCTAAAAAATATTATTTCTAGGTATGCAGTTTAAAACTACCACTAAGATTCCCTTCACTTAAGAATGATCCTTTTCAATTAAAGGTCTTTCCTTTGATTCAAGGGATTCAATATCTATAATTAAATTACTTATATGTTCTGACAATAAAATACTATATTCTAGAAATGAGAGTAGAATATGTAACTCCACATTAATAATTGACAGAATAATAGAATGCTTGATAAATAGAGCTAAGCCACTTCGAGGGGGAAAACTCTACTATAATTTAATAAGAGTAGAATTTGGCATATCATCCTCAAATACTAAATACTCTACTTATCCATGGTTATTCAATAGGCCAACATTACTAAGAACATACAGAGATGTGAGACAATAATATAAGTAGAATGTAAGCCATAAGTCAACCACACATATCCATATATAAGCCATATGTTAAGGGCATAACATGACCATCCCCTTTACAAAAACATTATCCTCGATGTTGAATCAAACCAAGGTGTTGTTGTAATGTTTCATCCTCCCATTTTACATCTTCAGAATGCAGATTATTCTATTTTATCAAAGACTCCTTAATCACTCTGGTCCATAGTTATTTAGTGCACATGTGAAATATCTCTTTAAGATCCATAATGCCTCAACATTATTCATCTAATTCAAGTAATTCAATTTGAGTAGATACTATGTGTCCAATTAACTTCTTCATAAAATAGACATGGAATACCAAATGTATGCAAGTGGACAAGGGAAATTATAACTTGTATACCACACTACAAATTTTATGCAAGATCTGATAAGGGCCATAATACTTAAGGGATAATTTTTTTTCCTTTTTATGTTGTTTCAAAGACATCCACTTATAGGGATGAAAATGCACAAAGACCCCATTAACTATGTGAAAAAATCTCTCACTATAATGTTGATATACCTAATACATCATTTAATTACGTATCATTTCTAAGTTTTATCACAATCTAACGAGTACATCTTGTTAGTGTCAAATGTGTTATTCAACAACTTGAACCTTAGGATGAACCTTCGATACAGAAGTAATGGATGGCTCGGGTGATACTCCTATAATGCCATGAAGGGATAAATTTTAGAGGAAGTGTGAAAAGAAGTGCCATAACAACATTCAACAAGTTGTAGCCAATGAACCCATTTATCATGGTTGTTAGAAATGAAACAATGAAGATACCCTTTTATACATTTGTTGACTACCTCTATTTTTACATCATATTTAGGATGATAGGATGAGCTATGAGAAAACTAAGTGCCTAAACATGTAAATAATTCAATCAAAAAATTACTAGTAAATATGGAATCTCAGTCACTTACAATGATCTTTGGAGTATCATGAAATTTCTAAACTGTATTGAGAAAAAATATACTGTACTGGAGACAAATGGCTATGATAAGTAATAAAAATGAGAATAATTGGTGAGTTGATCGACAATTACCATGATAACATTTTTACCCTCAGACTGTGGTAACCTAATAATTAAATTCATGAAAACTTCATCCCACCTCTGGCTAGGGATGTATAAAGGGTACAAAAGACCTGAGATATTAATTATTTCACCTTTATTCTTTTGACATAACATCCATTCAACCACATATTTTTAGACATCACCATTGAGTCCTTCCCAAAATAAATCATGCTTGATTCTATGATATGTTTTCAAAAATCCTAAATGACCTCCTATTGGAGATACATGAAGATCCTGAAGGATTTTATATTTGAGGAGAGAATGCTTATAGTGGAATAATCAATCTTTATGCCATAATACATTCCCATTCTATATAAATTTTACAAACCTCCCAAAACCAAGATGAATATTCTAAATCAAATCCTGGGTATCCCTATTATTATCCTATTTTGATATTGATTCCTCTAGCCAATCTATTTTCCAAATGTTCATTACACATAACAATGCCTCAACTGATTCATTGCACCTGGATAGTGCATCTCCACCACATTATTTTTTCCTTTCTTAAATACTTTTTCAAATTCATATCCTAACATTTTAGTCACTTTTTTTTGTTGATTTTTTTATGAAAATCATTGTTCAAAAATATATTTGAGGATATCATTATTAGTTTTTATCTGAAAGTATCGATACATCAGATAAGGTCTCTATTGGTTAACAACATGAAGAATAACCATCATTTATTTCTCATAGATTTTCTTGAGCCCCTTTCCCCTTCAATGGATGACCCTAAAATTCAAGTGGTCTTCCTTATTTCATGAGTACAACCCCCATGCTCTATCATGATGTATCACATTTATCAACAAAAGTTTTATAAAAATTAAGGGTAGCCAAAATTGGAGTGGTGCACATCACCATTTTAAGTTATTTGAATGCCTTCATAGTTATTTCAATCCACTGGAAGGAGTCTTTATTCAACAAAGATATAAGTGGGGTTAAGATTCTACCTTATCTTTTTACAAACCTATGACAGTAACATGTTAGCCCCAAAAATCCCTAAAGATTTTTGAGGGTCCTATGCACTTTCCACTTCATCATCGCTTGGATTATTTTAGGAAAAAATTTCACACATTCACGTGAAAAAATATGACCCAAGTACTCCACCTATCTAATTCCAAACACACATTTAGAAGGTTTGGAATAAATTTGTTGTTGTTCCAACACCAAAACTACATGTTTCACATGATTTAAATGGTCTTCCAATTTTTTTTTATAAATGAGGATGTCATAAAAAAACACCAACATAATCTTTCTAAAAAATGACATAAAAATAATATTCATAGAACGAAAGGCATGACCATAAACTTATAATGGACTTCATGAATTTAAAATGTTGTTTTAGGTATTTCCTTTTCATGGATTCGATTCAGATGATACCCAACTTGAAAATCCAATTTGGTAAAATAAATATTTCCATACAAATGATCTATTAAATCATTAATTACTATAATAGTAAACTTATATTTGATGGTGTACTTGTTGAGTTATCTATATTCTAGGCACATCCTCCAAGTGTCATCCTTCTTATGTACCATGACGATCAGGGAGCAATATTCACTTTGATTATGTATGATAATTCCTACCTCTAACATCTCCTATACCATGTTTTCAATTTCACTCTTTTTAGGTATATGGATACTTATAGGGTTTGATGTTGGGTGGTGTACTACTTGTAAGTAGACTAATGGCATGATCATGTGCTCTACTTGGTGGAATTCCTTATGACATGACACCAAAAACAACAAAATGGTTATCCAACACTATTTGTAAATCAGAATGGGTAGACTCATTGGTTGGTTGAAATTCTATGGAAAACAATCACACAACAAATTCTTCAATACCTTTTCTAAGCATCTTTATCATTTGCTAAGAACTAACCAATTGTGGATATTTAGATCATAAACCATGTAGTTCTAATATCTGACCTTATGAACGAAAGCACATAAATAGTTACTGGAAATTCATCTCAATTATCACCAAAGTGGTAAGCCATTTCACTCCCAAAATAATGTCATCCATGTCCATGGGAATAATAAACATAGGATAATCTAATAGGTAGTCTCTCATAGCAAGCTTAATCCTATGGTATTTTCTAGAATAGTTAATTATAACACCATCTACAATCATGACATAAATGTGTTAGATAAATTAGCCTTACATGGATTTTGTTAAATAAATAGAATGTTTTAATTATGAGTTATTACTGTTGAGTTACAACAAAATCATGTATATAGGTTTATTGTTAGTGAGAGATTCTAAGATGTTGCTTGGTGAGTGATTGTAGGGATATTACTCTTCATAGAATATAGGAAAGACATTCCTATATAATTATAATGCCCCAAATGATATATATATATATATATATATATATATGTATATTATCAAACAATGTGTTTGATTATTATTCTCTGTGTGTATTTTCCTGAATGGTTATTTTCATTAGTTGAACTTGTGTTCGACTCCACCAAATTATATCAATTTTTTTAGTTATTAAATTCAATATTGGATTTTTTAGTTGATTCATTTATCTACGGTCTAGTATGTCTTTAGTCAATAAAGACATCAAAAAAATGTAATTGAATCAATATATGTCAAAAGAGTCAAAGACAATAATCTATCTTATACTAATGAAATTGAGCAAATGGGAGTAAGAGAGAGAAATTGAATCCTTAAATAAGAGATCTTAAAATAAAGGCTTGAATCCCATTCTAAAGTTATATGGTTTCATGTATCCATTATTTATAAATACAAAATGAAGTAGATTTATAGTTATTTTAATGCTTTGTAGTTCAGGGATTTTTAGAATTATGATTATCATTTTTTACTAAAGCTAAGAATTGGACTTAAGTCACAAAAAGGCATAGTCTCCAAGAATCACTAAACTAATACAAATGTCTACCGCTAGCCACTAAAATCATAAATTCATCTCAAAAAACTACATCCAACCTATAAATGCCCAACAAGATTTGAATCTAGGTGGGGTTGGACACAACCAACCCACTTACAAATCTATCTACATGTTTTTAACATGGACTCTTAAAATTTTAAACACACCCAATATATTCCAATTTCTACATAATTTGATAACCACTTCTATTTCTTTGTGAAGAATAATATATTATAAATTTGTTTTTGGGATCTATGTAGAGTATCCAAATCACTTTCCCTTCCTAATATTCTCTTGAAATTAAAATCATATATTTAAATTATGATAAATACAACAAGTTATAGTAATGTACTTTGCATATTAAACTTGGTCACGAGAAAAATTACTGTAATTATTTTGAATCCATGTGTGTGAGAGAAGAAAAAAATGAATATGTTTAGGAGTGGTTCATCTCTAAGGATTCACTTCTAGGATGATACATTGCACTAAATATTTTTAAACGAAAGGTGTTAATCGTTGAATTAGTCAGCTCATGATAAAAATTAGAATGATTCCCTTAAAGTGTGATTGAAATTACATTATTAGAAGAAAATATGATTCCCAAAAGAGTAAGATTTCATACTAATTTGAGGATAATATTCGTATAAAATCCCTATTACTAATTTGAGGATGAGAACATATTACCTATGATTTTAGTAGGGAAGTTCTTATTTATGTCTACTTTCTTTATCATACAAGATAAGAAAGGATTAATTATTGAGAAGGTTTTATAAAAAAAGGGAAGTCAATTTATTCTATCAATAAGAAATAACTGAGCATCACAAAAAGCACATTCCACATTACTATATTCACTCTTTCATGATTTGGGCACCACCATGGCTACGTAATTATTTTGGTTCATGTTTCTAAGATAAATTTTGAATTGATAGTAGATTCGAAATACTCATTTATTTGAGTGGGTGGGTGGGTAAGTTGAGATCAAGATTTAATAAAAGAATACATTTAGGAATCCTTTAGGAAGTTACTAAAATTTGAACATGTTTCCTTAATTCTACCATTATCTTCACATTTCACTGGCTAATAGTAGAAGCTCTAAAGCAGACATTTAGGAATGGCATCTTGCAAATGTGCTTTGAAAGATATTTATATTATTTAATGCAATGTCTTCAAGTTAAGGTAAGGTAAGATTTAAAAATAATCAATAGGTTAGGTGGTGGTTAGGATCAACCAGCAGTGGTGAATCAATAGAGTTATAAACTAAACTGGTAATTCTTGCTATATGTATTGTAATAGTATTGGAATTGAAATAAATTTAATTTAAATTAAACAATACACATCCTTTTTATGTTCGTTCTCAATTACCTAAATTTGTTTGTGTTGAATGGATAAATGTTTTTATTATTTTTTAATGTTTAATAGACTAAAAATATTGCATGACCTATCTAATATAAAAGACATGCCCTATAAACACAAAAGGAGTGCAGAATTTGTGTTATATAGGGTGCATGCCCTTTAATATTGGTAATCTAAACCATTTCAAATTTAGCTTTGAGGAGTGTCTTTTTAAGGATGTTCACTCCTCTTAAAAGTGTACTAACCATTTTTAAAAGTGTACTCATCATTTTAAAGGCATGAACATTTTTGTCAAAAGTGGCACATTTATTGTGCCTTAACTTCATGTATCCACCCAAATTTATTATTGCACATAGTGTTTCTAACTCTGATCTTTTGAGATAACCAAGCATAATATATTAAATCCATTAGCTCAAAATGGAGCATATATAAAGACATTTTCAAAATGTATAGAGAAAAAAATACTAAAAAAATCTTACATGAGTAGTTTTTGTAGTACCATCCTCCCAAGCAAAGTTTGAGCATAAGCATTTTTAGTTTGTCACAATGTGAAAGTTTCATTCCATCACAATGCAAAGGTTCCTAAAAAATTTGGGTTTGTCTAAAGAGAAAATATATCTACTTGCTTGATCAGGAAGTGGCTTGGGTTCACAAATATCTTAAGGAATTGTTAGTTACAATTCATTACTTGTCGAAGACATTTTGGATCAAAATAATTAAAATAAGAGCATTGTATTTCACATTGTTATGATATTTAGGGAAAATGTAAACCATGCGTATTCATTCATATGATTCCCTTAAAATTCACATTTCAAGTTTAGCTTTTTCAATATTTACGATGAGCAGGACATGACATTGATTACATATTGGCAATTGGTCATTGTTAATAGGGACCTTAAATTTTGTAAAAGGGATAAAAGGTGTGGATGAACGCATGACATAAAATCTTCCTCATCTTCTCCCTATGTTAGGTCAAGGTACTAACTTCAATTATGTATTACTTTGACACACACATGAAAAAATCACATACACACATCAAGACACGAGGATTATGTAGACACCTAATTATGATAAAAGCTTTCTTGTTATTTAATAGTTTTGGAACTCTTTTGTGAATATAGGCCATCAACTTGAAGTGAGGAGTTATTGATGATTTTTTTTCATTTCTTCTTCTCCTTTGTGTCATCTCATGGTTTAATTTTATTTTTATCATTTTGGCATGCTTTTGTTATGCTCGAGAGTTTTTTCTCTCTCATCTCACTTTTTGTGTCTATTTTTTCTTTTGAGACAACAAGGTCAGATCATGGATCCTGTCACCTATGTTTTTGTGTTTATTTATAACTATGATCATGTTTTGTCAATGTTTGGATCCATTTTTTATTTGTTTCCATTTTATTTTATCAAATTTTATGTGTTAATATCTCTTTAATTCAAACTTTCAATCTATTTTGTCATATATTGTGTTATTAGAAGAAGACATGCTCCCAAAAAAAAAGATTGGACACTAATTTAAAGATAAAATTGACATAAAATCCCTACTAATCATTAGGGGAAAAGATTGTATAAACTCTAATTTTAGTAAAGTAGGTTGTTATTTATGTATACTTTATTTATCTTAGAAGATACGAAAGGATTAATTGTTGAGAAAGCTTTATAAGCAATGGGAAGAAAATTTGCACTATGAGTAGGAAACAATTGAGCCCACTTGAGATCCTCCATAATTAAATCCATATTATTAAATCACAAAAAGAGTGTTCCATTCTAATATATCAATTCTAATATGATTTAATATATTTATTATTTAATTATTTTGACACTACAATTCAAAATAAAAAAATTGTGGTTCATGTTTCTAAGATCCATAAAGATTTTTTAAAATAGACAAATTTTAGAGAAGTTGAATTTAGTAAAGGGTGAATGTTTGTTGGGATAGTCGATTCACAAAAAAATTATAAACATTATATTTCTTACCACTTGTTATATTTGAAAATATCTACTTTATTTCCATTATGTTCTTTAACACAATATATGTTTGTGAAGTTTGAAATGCTCTTACAATTTATTCAAAGTCTGTAATGCTCAACTCTTTATTGCTTATATTATTTATCCATGTTTTTTTATGTTGGTTATCAATGGGTAATGATGAAATATTTTGAAGTCAAGAGTGGATAACAACAATGGAGAACTTGCTTTTACATAAAAGTTTTTAACTTTGATTAAGCTTATGATCAATTTGTATGATGAATGGTAAATTCAAAAAAAAAATAGTTACATTACATAATCAAACTAAATAATTTTACCTTTATTACATTTATTAATAGACTTCATTACATTATATATGAAATTAAATACATTACATTAAATTATTTATTGCGTAATGTCTAATAATGAAACATAATAGTCACATAATATACTTCACTTGTATCAATAATTGTAAAAAAATAAAGGATCTCTTTAAGTTAAAAAATATTACACCATCCAAGGTAGAAAACTAGATATGTGCACTTTATTCACCATATTTAGGGAATGTAGAGTTGATGTTAGTCCTTCAAGAGTTGTGTCCTTAGTGGGATTTTCTTCCATGTTAATAGAAATAGGACAGCTACCACATGAACCAATTTGGGATAAAATGTTTATCATGTCATTCAATTTGTGATGTTGTTCAAATAGATGGTGGAATTCCCTGCTTAAATGCCTTCACCTCTCTAATTATTTTTTGACCTTCTCAAATTCCCTATCCCTTCTATCATGTTATTTCTTTTGTTCTTTTTCTTGACTTTATTGTATCTTCTTCGGCTCCTTTTTCATATTGATTTAATTTACAATTTTTAGATGTTCCCTTCTTTCCCTCTCAGCCAACCTAAGGATTTTCCTCTCATCAACTTGTTATTTCTTCATTGGATTGAATTAATCAATCTATTTATTTTAGGACTCATGTTGTATAAACATTTGATGATAGTCATTTGATGTGAGAATTTATGATTGTTAGCTCAACCTGAGTGCATTATTTCTTAATTTTTTTAAACCAATTCCACTAGGAATTTCATAAATTATGTTGACATTAAAGTTTGTTGGTAATTAATTTTATTTTTTGCATTCCATAAATTCCACTGTATTTTTTACTATTTCCTCATCGACATCTAACTTAACCATTTCATCTTTTACATTTCATTATCTACCTAGTGCATAGTTATGAATTAATTTCATTGGGATAGAAGTTGATAGTGATGGCATTAGAATAGAGACATTTGCTTCCATAAATTAAAAATTGAGTCAAATATTTGATGCTCCCTTCTTCAGCCATTCTAGTGGGCTTTCTTACATTGGTAGACTTAAATTATCTTGGTTGAGACTAAATTTTACATTTGTAGCCTCGTTAACACCTTTAACATTTTTTGTATTTTCATTTGCATTTGTTGTTTGAACTCAGTCACCTTCGATAAATTTATCATGTTGTATTTGATCCATATTCTACATACTACAAGGTTTTTTTAGTGGTAAATCTATGTTAATTGAAGAATATTCCATTTTCCAAAGTCAGCATTTGGAGAGTTTGTGGTGTAGTCAACATCACATAATCACCTAAATTTTTTAGGGTGGTAGTTAATTTTTAGGGTCAGCTCACCTAATTTTTAAAATAAATTTCCACTTATAAGTATATTTTATTAGTACCTCAAAAGATGATTCTAGTGCATTCACCACTATGTATCTGCTATCAAATATATATATCTATTATCAAATGTTAGCATTTCAGTATCAATAGTCTATATTTTAGTGTCAAGCATCAACATTTTATTATCAAGTAGTTTCTATTGTTAAGCATCAACATTTACTACCAAGCATTGACATTCTATTGTCAAACATCAACATTCTATAATCGAGTGCTAGTATTATACTATCGAGCATTGATATTCTGATGTCAATAATTAGTATTATGTTGTTGGGTATAGACATTATGATTTCATGCATCATCATTCTACTTTTGAGCATCAACATTTGGATGTCAGGCATCATAATGGGAAGGATCTATAATGTTCATGTGGTTTCACTGGTTTATTATTTTAGCATGGTGAACATTATCTACTGGGAAGTATCAATACTCCAACATTTTTATAGCATTAATCACATGATCATAAAATAATCAATTTTAATAAGATACATGGTTCTAAGCAATTTGGTTGTATTTTTGAATCATTGGTATAATTTAGGAAATCATTATGTGCATTAAAAATATAAAACATATAAGTTATGAGGTAAAGGCAAAAACTATATCAAAAACTTCTCTAAACCTAAATACCTATTTCATATTTTTATTCATCTCAAAAATTTATGCAATGTCAAAATACAAATCATCACAATCTGAGTCATTATGCAAAAGTTACAACATTGAAAAACTGGGTAGTTGGCATTATACATGCAGATGGTTGTCTATATCATGCTGATGGTCATCAGCATCATGTTGATGGCCATCTTCATGCACAATGCCAACTCCCTAGCTTTTTGAGGCTATAACTTTTGCATACAGACTCAAAATGACATTATTTGTTTTTTTTTTTAAAATTATAGAGGAATCCAGATATGCGATAATATCTATATTTAGGGAAATTTTGAATGTAAAAAATATTGACTCAACCTCTTCCATTATTTGATTCACCTAAACAATTAAACATCTTCCAAACTAATTCATCACCATTTCAAAATTGCTTCACCTTAAAACCTCCAAAGTGTTTTTTATAGGCCATTAAAATTTCCCCTATGATACTAGATTCAATGTCTTCCTTACTTAGTTCTACCAACCTCATCAATAATAGATTCAATGTCATTCTCTATAGTCTCAGGGTTCAGGGGCCAAATACATGTCCTTCAAAATTGATATGTTATATTATTAAGAGTTTGTGGCATCTTCGATGTTTTGTTACCCAATGTATCCAATTCATGTCTCTTTATCTTAACACTATGATGTGTATTCATCCATGGCATCCTCCCAATCCTAAATTATGCCCAATAGCTAATTGTTTTGGCTAGTGTGTGTAAGAAATGTAAGCATGTTTATCCCCAAAGATCTAACCTCTTCAATCATTGAAATTGAAACATGGTCATCATGCCCAATAAATATGATAAGATGTTTATTAATAGGTGAAACTCCTCCTATAAATGATTTAACCAATTGATAAATCATTCTTTCATCATCTATGCATGGGCTTCATAGCGTGAAATGAAATTATGAAATTACATTTAAAATTTGAAGAAGTATAACCTTGGGATACTCTATTCATTTTCATTCACACATGCTAAAATAATTATCCATTCTCTACTCTTCAACATTATTTGTGGCATAATCCTTACCCCTTTTTAGTGATGACTCACATACCACAATTACTTCCAATTTGTACCCCTATCTCATCATAATTCCATATTTTTTGTTGTCCATAACTTTTTTGGCATAAAAATTTATCATTTTAAAATATAATCAATCACTAAGGATGACCTTAGCATGATAACCCCATCTCTTTCTAGTCCTTATTTTATAATCTTAGAAAAATCAAGGTGTATATTTTTGAAAACTTTCCACCATGACTTGCTAAGGATGACATCATTGAAAGGGTTTTGCCTAATTTCACATATGTGGTAAATGTGTGCCTTCAAATGCAAGATTTCTAACCCATGTCGTATGCCACATAAGTGATTTCACCACTGAACTATATCACTTTCTTATGTAGATGTTATTAGTTGTAATTATTTTCATCCAATTGGACAAATTATTAGGTTTCATGCCCCATTTTACTATAAAAACATTCATGGAGTAACCATTATTGTCCACATCTCTCATTGCACTATCCATAAATTATTTTATCCATTTGGACTACAATGAATTTTGCATAGTAGTGGTAACATATATGTTGGATTCATTATTTTCCTACTTTGCAGTGGGTTGTTCATCTTCATTAACCTCTTCATCAACAACTTCAAGAAATTTGACTCCTATATTCTTTATTTTTTCATGTAGTCATCTTATTACATATTATGTATTCTTCTTCACATTCCTCATACTAAAATATAATAGTCAATAAACTATATAATTAATTGAAAATAGAAAGGAAAAAATATCAACAACTATGGGAAAGGATATTTATAATGTTGAAAATGTGAATAACACACTAACATGAAATCACAACAACATGATTTGATAGAAGGATTTTTTTTGATACATTTGACTCAACATTTATTAGTATGTTAATGAAATTATTAACTTGGATAGAAAGATATTAACATTTACTAGTATGAGAATGCAAACATCCATGGCTTCCATCCACATACAAGTGAATATTTAATCTTACAAGCACACTCAACTTTCAACATTCCCCTTCATTTTATATTAATGATGCATATTAATTTCACATCTTACCTTCAATTTTTTTTTAAGCAAATGATAATATAATGTGTTTGTTTGAAAATTAGTATTGGTCAAAATTTTAAACTAGGCGAATTAAGTCTACATTCTTAGGTGAGCCCACTAGTGGGATAAAGGAGGGAGCAATTTTTTTTTACCATACTTGTCAAATAATTATAGAATTTAAATGTTTCATGTAAGTATAAATACATTACAATTGTAAAAAACATGGAAATGTTAATATAGAAAATTATAAATTTTGATGCAAAAATAATAACATTTATTCTTATGTGAATAAAAAGTTTCAAGGCTTCTATCCACATGGTAGAAAATATTCAGTAATTTAAAAAGAACATTTATGACAAAGAATATTTATAATTTTGAAAAATGTGGAACCTATAAAATAATAACATTAATTAACAGGAACATATCAATAACATAACAAGAATAATTCATAAAAGGGTTTGGTTTGATATATATTAGTCAATATTCACTAGAATGGGAATGAAAGTATAAATTTATTAATAAAATAATTATGTTTACTCATGTGAGAATGAAAGGATTTAGGGTAACATGCACATAGCTATTAATATTTAGTAACACATTAAATGTTAAAGATATAGACCACGCAACAACATGAATTGAGAAAAAAATTCACTAACAATAACATATGGTTGTTGACTACAAGGAGCATGGAAATGTACACTATAATAAAAGATTTTGTAAAGGGTATCCATTATTATAGGTTGAATTTCATTTCTCATTGTAGTGAATGAAAACGTTCACATCTTCCATCTACATAATAGTTATTGTTCAATCTTCCAACCCATGTTGTGTATAGAAACAAAAATGCGACACATATATACAACACATAGTGACATGAATTTACAAATCAATATTAGATGATAAAAAATAATAACATTTACTGCTATGTGAATGAGTACTTTAACAACTACCATGTACATATGATTAAATATTGAATTAGATGTGAAGGAATGTAAAAAAACCATGAGCATAGAAGGGGAAATAACACTACCAAGCATGCAAAAATAAAAATAACATAGTTGTGGGTTTAATTACACATAACACACCTGTGTGTAATGTTTCATCCCTCCATTATATTGACCTTAAAGTCAGGGATATATATTTATTGGTGGTGAGTAGGGAGACATTAACTTGCAACACTAATGGAGAAATATCTATCAAGACATTTGGTAAATGGCACTGCCTTCGAAATTAATGAGCCACATGTCTTCCAACATTATTCTTTGAATTATATGTGAAGGCACACAAAAATATGATGAGCATATGATACAAAATAATAATAACATGCAAGCAACATTAAAAATAACACATATCTATGTTGAGTTATAGTCAACACACCTATGTGTAACATTTCATCAGTCCATTAACATATAACTACATTTTTAGTTTGATGTGAAGGCACACCAAAAAAAAAACCATAAACATACAAGGCACAATAACAAATAAATTCATCATGTCATTATGCCAATGGAAATTCCTTTGTGAAATGTTGCATGCTCAAGAAATTTTAGGTAGGTTCCATGGTCATTGGGGGGAGGAGGTACATGAAAATATAGTGAGAGATGTTTATTAGTGAAATTATTAAGTCTTCCTTCCCAATTTAAAATATATTTCCATCAAAACATGCATTTGTTTGTATAACAGTAAATGTTCAGTTTTCCATACCAAATTTAAATTTGTTTCCATTAAAAAAAAAAAATTCTAGGTATGATCCTTTATTAGGTGATTGTAAAATTCAAGGAAAGATGGAGACAAGGACATATAAATGTGTCATAGATATAAATAACATAGAAAAATTAATGGAAAACATATCAACAACAACTATGTCAATTTACATTTTAAATGTTGATAAATTCAATTGAATATCACTTAAACTTGAATTTAGAAATCATTTTGGTTTCATAGAAAAACAACTAACATTTAAAGGTATGCTAGTGAAAAAATGCATACTTTTTACCTGGAACGTAATCCTCAAAATTACTTAAGGCTACTTGAATGTTGAAGACTACTTCGAGTTTAATTCAAATGTGATGCTCTCTACAAAGCAAATGTTTGTGGCTCTACATTTTTTTTGATTTATAGACATATTGTATTTCAACAAGATAATTATAATTTTGAATTGTTTTGTGAATGGTGAGGCTTAAAATTTGTCTTTTCATTCAATTTTACAAGTGTTTCTAGTTAATGGAGGTTGTTGGAGTCACAAGTTAGAGCCAAATGTTTGAATTTTTAATAGAATAGGATATAATAATTTTAAGTGAACAAGTTACAATATTATATAACCTCAAATGTTGTATATTTTATCTTGTATAACTTACAAAGAAATTTTAAAAGTGAATTTTTAGGACTCAAAATAATTAATGGAGGTTTTTTTAAAATATTTGCACCTTTAAAATATTACCAAAGGATCGATCTTGTTAAAAAGTGTATTCAATTATGAAAAAGATATTCATTTTTATGAATATCATATTCACTTTTTTAAAATGATGTACATTTATTTTTTAATTGCAATGCTTATTTATTTTTAATATGTATATAAAATTTTATATAAAAGTTCATATTTTTATTATTATTTATCCAAATAATGAAAAGCCCTGAATAGAATGTATGGGTAGCTTTTACAAAAATTACACAAACAATTGTACATTATTAAATAATAATTAATATATTATAATAGAGTAAAGAGATCATAACTATGATCAAAACTATTGAGACATATCATTTACTTGGTTAGTTTCCCCTAGTACGTAACCCCTGCCATGGTTCACAATAAAACATTTTAAAAATCCACCATGTCGATGTACCATTACTTTACTGTGACAACTATCTTTAGTTTTGACTATCTAATAATTTAAGGCATTTAATACACCACATGCTAAAAAAAATATATAATTGGAAACTTGAAAATATCCTTTGAAAACATTTTCTATTATTCTTGAACAAATTAAATGGAAATTTATGCAATATATTTAAGGTAATAGGGTGCAAAAACCATTAACATTGGTAAGCCAAACAATTTCAAATTTAGATTTAGTGAGAATTATTTTAAGGATGTGTGCACCTTTTAAAATGGGACTCACTCTTTCTAAAAATGTGCTCTCCTTTTTAAAGCTATGGATTAATTTATCAAAAATGGCACCTGTTTTATTCCCAAATTTCATACCTCAACCCAAATTGCTTACCACATGTGGAACTTGTAATTCTATTCTTTTGAGATGAGTGATTATATGCACAAGTGATAGAATATCTGACCCCAATAAGGGACATATATTAAGTGATTTTAAAAACATATTGAACAAAAAGTATGAATAAAAAAATTACATAAGCAATGTTTAGACTACATTCCTCCCAAGTGAATATTAGGTATGAAATTTTTTAATTTGAGATAATGTGATATTTTTCATTACACCTCATTAAAAAGGTTTCTAATAAATATTTAGGGCTAGCCGAAGAGTAATTTAACATATTCCTTGATAAAAAAATTTGGATTGGATTGACAAAACTCCCAAGCAAGTATTAGGTATTATTTGACTTTATAGAAACATTTTAAATTGAAATAATTGGAATAGGAGGATTATTTTTCAAATATTTACAATATTTGAGGCAAGTAAAAAGTAGGTGTATTAATCCATATACTCCCATTTCAAACTAAAATTTCAATTTCACATTTCTCATTATTTACTATGGGTAGGGTATGGCATTGGTTAGTTGTTATAAATTTGAAATTATTGACATGGATCCTACAATTTGTAAAAGTGACAAAAGTTGTGGATTAATTCATGAAATAAAATCTTCCCCCTCTTTCCTTAGGGTAATTCAAGGTACACACTTAAATTTTGTTTCATAGAGACACACATGTAACACTCACATAACACATCAAAGTATGTGTATTATGGAAACACTAAATATTAGCACATGCTTTATTTATTATGTAATTGTTTTGGAAATTTTATGGGCACATAGGTCATCACATTGAATTAGGTAGTTATTAGTTCTTATTTGTCTTACTTTTTTTCCTTTGTGTAATGTTGCATTTTTTCTTTTTTTGGTCATGTTTTCATTGTGTTCATGACAATGTTCTTTATCTCTCTCATCTTTATGCTTGTGTTTCTTTCTCTATATGGGATAAGAATGTCGGTTCACCAATCCTACCTTAGGTGGGATTAATCAACTAGACAATCCAATGCTGTGTTTTTATGGGTCCTTCTATCCATTGTCATGTCTTGTCAGTGTTTGGATCCATTTGTTGGTTATTTCCCTTTCCTTTTATTGGATTTTATGTGTCAATAACTCTTTAATTTAAACTATGAGAAACATCTATCTATCTATAATTTATGAGCATTTTAGTTATCCTCATATATCTATTAGTTACCTAAAATATGTATTATTGAGGTTCCATAAAAAATTTCAATATATTTTGTCTAGGCACACTCTACATTGATTTATATTTTCTTAAGTAATTGCATATTATACCAAAATTGACCTAGGAAAATGTGAATGTCTTTGCATCTCACATTTATAAAGAGAACACATATTTTATTATTTCAATTTCTCCATTGACGCTACACATTAACTATGATGGGTCTATTTATGGCATGAATGATTCTTAGTTGTAACTGTGCATTGGTGGCTCCCCAACCCAACTTATTCTTACCTTATATTTTATATAACATCTCATGGAAAACATGTAAAATGCATTAAAGAATAAAAATCAATATCATATGTCCTCATATCATGAAGTACACATATAAGAAGGCTCATATAATACCTAGTGGAAGTCAAGGACAAAAAAAATTAGATTCTATAAAGTAATGCATGATATGATTGATGTAATAGGATAGGTATGACAGTCAAATTGGTTGACCAATTATGACACCCAATTTTTTTAAAAGTTTATCTTTAATACATTTTTATGTAAATTTTCACATAGAGACTACTTATGATGAATGAAGAATCGATTGGCACATTTTGTTTGGTTCTTCTCTCTTTATTTCATTGTCCATTTATTGTTCATATCTTTAATATTGTCACGAGGATCACCAATTATGGTATTTTATATTTTTAGTGCATTTGGACAAATCCATCATTTTTGCATAGGTTTAGGCCAATAGACCTATTAGTTAAACATGGATTTGACCAAGTATAACTTATATATTTATTTTATGTTACGTTTCATTTGTGGTCACTATTTTTATGTATTGTGTCTTTTTGGGTTGAACTTTTGAATGCCAATAGGTCTCTAAATTCAAATTCAAAACCTTTATAAACATAGAGCTACTATGAGATATTAAGGATGACACTCTAGACATGAATAACTATACAATTATTACATGTTTTATGTATACAATTTGTTGAATCTAAATCTCAAAGTTAGAAAGCTTGAATCATACTTGAATGGTTGTGCTAAGGTTAAAATGGAAGGAATATCTAGACTCACATTCATAATATCACATAAATGCATTAGCAAGAGAAATAAATTTGAGTTTGATTCCTCTTCAAAGTACTAGAAATATAATGTAATGCTTGGTCATTATATGAGGATTGAACAAGGTCAATCCAACTCCATCTATTTTTCTTGACAACTTCTGATTGATATCAAATTTGCTTTTATGCAAGAACTAGGGTTTTATATTATAGGTACCTTGAGGTGATTTTTCATTTGTTTCAAAATCTTAGGAGTCTTAGTGAATAGAGGCATATACAAGAAAATAGTCATATTTTTGACATAATCAATGTGGGCAAGTTCATGTAGAAATAAACACAATCAAACTATAATGTTGTCTTGGGAGTGTGGACCTATACAGACACAGTTAGAAGCTTTGTTCCCAAACTTGAATGATAACAGGCTTATTTTAGTGTGGTTCATATGGTTATACCCAATCTCAAATTAGAACAGTCCTAAAAACTTTTCTAAGTTGTCTTCTTCCTAATGTTTTCTAAGAATACCATATTATTATATTTATAATGTTATAAATAGAATTATTGGTAAATTATATGTCTTCATAATTATGATTTATTCAATAGTTTTATGCTTAATACATTCACATAATAAAAATAAAGTAAAAAAATATTGGTGAGATTGACGTGAAAAATGGTAAAATATTTGTTTTCAGAATGTACCAGTGGCAAAGCATCTTGTAGTGAACTAAAATAGTTCATGAATACTTAATAATGGGAGTTTTGGTCCATTTTCACTTAAAGTGACTTGAACACTCAAACTTTACCTATTTCTCCACCTCACTTTATCTTAACTACCTATATAGACCTATCTATTTCGATGTTTTTTTATATTACATCTATATAAATGTTCTTCAATATTAAAAATCCCTCTAAGCATTTTTTATGAACATCCCAGAGCCCAAAATATCTTGGATAATACATTGAAATATATCTTGTTAAACAAAAGGTTCCAATCAGCAATTTAGTCAGTTCATGATACAAATTTCAACGATTAAATCACATTATTTATGCTCCAAATAAAAACTTGGACACCAATTAGAGGATAAACTTCACATAAGACTCGTATTGCTCATTAGGGGAGGAGATCATATAAACTTTGATTTTTCTTATTTATGTTTAGTTTCTTTATTTTAGAAGATAAGAATGGATTAATTATTTAGAAAACTTTATAAAGAAAGGGAAATATTTTTTTGATATGAATAATAAATTGTTGACCCCACTTGAGTCCAATATTCAACCCATATTATTACATCACAAAAAGTGTATTCCACTTATGAACTATGAAAACATCAAAACTCTTACGTGTATTACATTTTAATACAATCATCTTTAATGATTTGGAACCTACAATAAAAGTGTCGTTTAAAAGATTTGCACCATTTTTAAAAGTCTGTTTATCCCTATTAAAAATGATCGCCTTTTTAAATCCATGAACAGATATTTCAAAATTGGAGTCTTTTTTTCCCCAATTTCATACATTCACCCAAATATATTATTACATAATGATTTTAATTCTATTCTTTTGAGATAAATAATTGCAGGCACATGGAATTCGATATATCATATATCATGTCAAAAAGGACTATATATCAAGGAATTTTCAACATATTAAGCAAAAGAGACTTAAGAAATGTTAGGGTAACTATTCGTTAGTATTACATTGTTTATAGTTAGGTACTAGTTTGTTACGGCAGTTGGGTTGGTTTAACCGCCGTTCCTTATTGTATAAATAAACCTGTTCGCTGCATACTAAATCATTCAAAGCTTATTCGCTCATACAATCTGGTATCAGAGCTGACTTAGGCAAGCGTGAAGATCCTGCAGTAGAAGTTGAAGCGCAGCAGTCGACGTGAGGAGCGTACGATACAGAATCTGCAGCAAAGCGGCGAAGCCTGAGAAAAGTCTGACGCAGCCATGACTGAAGCTTGAAGAGCGAAATTAGAGACACGCAGCAGTTGCCAGGAGAATAAGTATCGACACTTGAAGCATGAAGATCTGGTAGAAGAAATTAGTGCGAAGAGAGTGATGTAGAAGAGTCGCCTACCTAGGACCTGTGTAGCGACGTTGGTAGAAGTAATCAGCTTTGACGTTGCTGAAGCGTGACAGCAGAAAGAGTCGCCACTTTTTTGGAGTCTTCTTACTTTGAAGAGACCCTCTACCAAAAGGCCACTAACGGCACACCTTGGGAGGACACCCGCAACAGTGAGGATGTCAACGAAGGGACTGTAAACCTGTGCTTAAGAGAAATTACGCAAGATTTCCAGACAAATCTGCCCATAGTTACCAGGAAGTTTACCCCTGCAACCGATGGAGTGTAGAATCTGTTGAAAGACGTAGTGCAGCTATAAAGGAGCTATGAGAAACGTGGAAGCGTCCGTTGAAAGAATTCGAAGGACGAAAAGCCTACATTTACTGCTCCCAGGAAGACGGCTCCCGCCAAAAGGAGAAGAAGAAGGCAGCGTTTGAACAAGGTACACTTTTTTATACAGAAATTTGAAGCAAAATCATACTCTAATTCTAAAATTTTGTATAAATAAAGTAAAAGTAAAAGTATAAAAAATTGTATATATATATATATATATATATATATATATATATATATATATATATGCACCCAAACTCCGCTTCTCTAACGCCCAACTCCTTAAAGGGTCGAATTTCGCCACATGGAAGATGAAGATGCGAACGATTTTTTAGTTCAAAGAAATACGGGGCATCGTCACCGCAACGGTTATCTGTCTAGCCGGAGTTGATGAGCGAATAAAATATAATAAGTCAAATGCAAAAGCCTTGATGTTGATCACATTTAGTGTCGCAGATGAGGTTCAACCTCATATTCAGGATGCATCGACATCAAAAGAGGATTGGGACATTTTGTATACCATTTACAAGTTGAAGAATAAGACGAAGATACTCCATCTGCAGTCGAAGCTTCATACTCTCAGTATGAAAGACAGTGAGAAAGTTGAGATCTTATGCCAAGTAGTAGAATTACAAGTTGAATTGATTACACTTGGAGAATCGATCGAGGACAAGCTATTGGTTTCGGTCACATTGAGAGATCTCTCCTCTTAATTTTGCACATTTGTCACGACACTGAATATCACAAAGCAAGTAATGTCTTTCGAAGAACTAGCAAATCTGCTTCAACAAAAAGCCATTCAGTTTGTGCAAGAAGAATTCAAGGATAAAGCCCTGATCTCTAAGCAATGTGGTCCAAAATTCTCAAAAAAACACCAAAGTAGACACAACAACAACACAAATCTCAAAAGGCAAAAATATGGTGTCACATTTGCTGCACCAATACACATGATACTAATAGTTGTTGGTATAATGTCTTGACACAAGGCACATCCAATCAAGAGGGCACATCTGATAGAGATGAGTCACATAAATCCAAGAGATGTCCTCGATGATAGAAGCAACATGGACATGTAGTAGTACAACATCAATAGGATGATGAATCTCAAGAGGAAATACTCAAAAATGTAGAATGCAGTGGTGCATATAAGGATGTTATTCTTGTCTCCCAAACCTTGTCACACACAAGAAAAGTTTGGTTGATCGACTCTGGCACTAGTAATTATATGACAGGCTGCAAAAAACTGTTTGAGTCACTGACAACTCAACCAATTGAAGATTGAGTTATAGACAATAAAGAGTATGTTACAGAAAGAATTGGCATCATCAGCTTTCCTCTTGGGATTCAAACCTTACTCTCACTAAGGTACTGTATGTCCCTAGCTTGACAATAAATCTCTTATTCATAAGTCAACTCTTGAATCATAAGGTTAAGGTAGAGTTCATGATCGAGAATGGCACAAAATCATGTCTCCTCTCTTAGGATGGTCAAGTCATTGCTAGATATTTTTTGAAGGATCGATTATTTGCCCTAGATGCAGTTTCATCTGATGATGTTGCTCTCTTTGCCTCTACAAAAAAATCTACAATATTATTGCATTATTGATATGGTCACCTTTTTGTTGGTTCTTTGTACCAGCTAAGCTCTAAGGCCATGGTCCATGGACTTTCTCAGCTATCTCAATAATTACCTATATACCCTAGATGCCTTACTAAAAAGCAACATAGGGTTTCATTCGAGCCGAGTTACTCATAAGCCAAGGAACGTCTTGATGTGGTACATATCGATTTGTGCATACCCCTACCTACTTCTTTCCAAGGATTCAACAAATTTTAGTTATTCATTGATTATTCTCTTGCAAGACATGGGTATTCTTTTTGAAGAATAAAAATGAAGCCTTTACACATTTTAAGGTCTTCTATCAGTTTTTTGTCACCCAATTAGGGAAACTTCTTTGACTCCTCTGCTTAGATCGAAGGGGGGGATTCCCATCAAATTAATTCTTGGTGGTCTTGAAAAAACATAGCATCAAACAACACCTAACTACTCCTTATATGCCAAAACATTATGGAATATTAGAGTGATGCAATCATTTAATCATGGAGATGGTTCGTTGAATGCTTTCCACTATGAAGTTGGATGTACCATTTTGGGCAGAAGAGGTTAGACAACTGTATATCTTCTCAACAGGGCACCTACAAATATCTTTCAAGACAAGACACCAAAAGAGGTATGGATTGGTTATAAACCTTCTATCTCTTCTAGTGTCTTGTCTTGCAATATCTTTGTAGGTTCCCTATTGAGAATATATATAACTGTGTGAACTAATTCTACCCAAAATGGTACATCCAAATTTGCAGTGGAAAGCATGCAATGAGCCATATCTATGACTAAATGATTGTGTTGCTCTACTATTCCATTCTCTTGTGGCATATGGGGAGTAATCAGGTGCTATTTGATGCTCTGTTGCTTCAAAAAAACCAAGAATTCTTTTGATCCAATAGTTTCATTCACTTCTATAGTTACAAGCTTGACATCGACACTTATATCAAACATTACAAAGGTCACAAGTTGTATTTCACTTGGTTGTGTTTGACTCTGATCAGGTATGGCTCTAATACCAAATTATAGTAAAGAATGCTTGATTGATTTATTATGCAATGAATATGTTTATTTATACAATGAAAGAACATCAATTAAACCAACTATATCAACCAAACTACTATAATAAACTAGTACCTAACTATAAATAATGTAATACTAAATAATAATTATACTAACATTCCAAAATATTTATGTTGCTTTGATTGTAGGGTGTCACTACTTGTTGGCCATATTGGCTCTTGGCATCTTCACTTTCCAATGCTTATGTTGTACTATTGTGTTTAAAATGCACTTCTTCCAATAGTTATGTTCACTTATACAGTTGTAAGCTTGGCATCGATACTTATATCAAATGTTTTAAAGGTTGCAAGTTGTGTTGCACTTCACTATGTTCGACTCTGATCTCGTATTAGAGCCATACCTAATCATATCTTATCAATAGGGAACCTACAAAGATATTACAAGACAAGACACTATAATATGCATGGAGTGGTCATAAACCTTCGATCTCTCATCTTAGAGTATTTGGTTGTACGTTGTATAAACATGTCCTTGCTAAAAAGAGGAAAAAGATCAAACCAAAGACACTCGAGTGTCTTCTATTGGGGTATAGTAATTCCTCAAAATCATATCATCTCATGAATACCGAGACAAAGAAGATATATGAAAGTCAAGATGGGGTTTGTGATGAGTCATCATTCAAATAATTGCCACAAAATAGTCAAAACATACCAACTCACATAGACTGTTCCCAAAGCTAAATGATGAGAATGAAGAGCCTTATCACAAAGAAGGTGACTTGTAAGGAGAATTGTTCATTGGTCTTAGAAATATAGAAGACAATTCTTCATTGAATCAATAGTAGCATCAATGTCCAAAATAAGTAGAAAGTGCCATCAAGGACTCACACCTAAACTCTAATACAAATACTTCATCAAGAGTTTAGACTAGAAGACATGTGAGATAGGAAGTTAATGTCGCACTGATGAGTTAAATAATTGACATCACCGAAACAAAGATAGTTCAAAAGGCTTTATGTCAACCTTAGTGGAAGTCCATGGATACTGAATATGATTCCCTCATCAAAAATTGGACATGGGAACTTGTTGATCTGCCTATAGCAAAGAAACCCATTAGCTACAAGTGGATTTTTAAGACAAATTACAAGATAGATGAATCCATCGATAAATATAAAACATGACTTGTTACAAAGGGATATGCTCAGAAAGAAGGAATTGACTAAGAAGAGACCTTTACACCCAATTCTAAGATAAAGACCATTAGATTTATGTTTGCACTTGCAACATAAATGGGATGGAAGCTTCAGTAGATGGGCGTGAAAAGTGCATTCTTGAAAGATGATCTCAAAGAAGAAGTGTACATGACCTAGTCATAAGGCTTCATGATGAAAAACATCCACATAAGGTATGTCATCTAATTAAGTCACTTTATGGACTTAAGCAAGCACCAAAGACATGGTACTTTAAGATTGATGATCATCTATTACAACATAGATTCATTTGTAGCCCCTCAAATACTCATTTGTATATCAAGAAGGTAGGCATAGAGATTGTCATTTTGGTTTTGTATGTGGATGATATTATGATCATATGAAGTCTAGATGAACATGTTGAAGAAGTAAATAATGACTTGAATAAATCCTTCGACGGGAAAGATTTGGGGCTACTTCATTATTGTCTTGGCTTAGAGATATTGAAAAAGTAGAATCATATTTTCATCTCACAGATGAAATATGCCAAGACGGTCCTTAAGAAATACAGGATACAAGATTGTAAACTAATGTCAACATCGATGGATAAAGGTTTACAACTATCTTGATTTCAGGGGTCATCTTAAGTAGATGAAACTCACTACAGGTAGCTTGTTGGAAGTCTCATTTACTTGACTTATATTAGACCAGACATATGCTTTATTGTCAGCTATCTTTTGAGATTCATACAAGAGATAAAGAAGTGTCATTGGGTTGTAGTGAAGCATGTTTTGAGATATGTCTGAGGTATAATTGATAATGGTTTGGAATACAAGAAGATCCCAAATTTATTCTTGCAGGGTTACATAGACTTAGACTATGTTGGATATGTTGATGACAGGAAATCAACCTCAAGATATATTTTTCATCTCAGATCTTGACTGATTTTGTGGATTAGTAGGAATTAATCTATAGTTTCTCTCTCATCCATAGAAGCAGAATACCATGTCACATGAGGTGTTGTGTGAGGTAATTTGGTTATGTCACCTTTTGTCTGACATAGACATTCCTAAATATTAGCCACCATTTCTTTTTAATGACAATCTAGGTGTGTTAAAGCTTTTCAAGAATATAGTATTTCATTAGAGGACTAGACATATTGATGTCCAGTGTCATTATATTCAAGAAAAAGTCTTGAACTACCACATGCAGCTTCAATACTACCTAAAAAATTCACAGGTAGCAGATATACTCACAAAGTCACTTGGCAAGGTGAAATTTGATCTATTTAGGGGGTACATTTATAAAAATAATATAATAAAGGGGGAAATGTTAACATAACTATTCATTATTATTACATTTTTTGTAGTAAGGTACTAGTTTGTTAAAGAAGTTGGGTTGATACAATTGGTTTAATTATCATTCCTTCATTGTATAAATAAACATTTTCACTGCATAATAAATCAATCAAAGCTTATTCGCTCCTACAAGCAAAATGTATGAAGAAAAAAATTACATTATAAATTTTTGGAGTACTTTCCTCCTAAGAAAAATTCAAGCATGAGTATTTTCAATTTTTCATAATGTGAAGATTTTCATTTTGGCAGAATGGAAATATTGCTAAGCAACAATTTACACTTTTTGAAGAGAAAAATTATCTACTTCCTTGATCAAGAAGTTAGTTGGGTTTCCAAAACTCCCAAGGAAGTGTTGGCTATGATTCAATACTTGTTAGAAGTGTTTTAAATTAGAATAATCAAAATAAGAACATTTTTTTTACATTGTTATGGCATTTAGGGAAAGTACAACCTAGGTGTATTCGTTCCTATGCTCCCTAAGTATTTACCATGAGAAGGATATGACATTGATTACTTGTTGCAAATTGGTCATTATTCACAAGTATTTTAAAATTAAAAAATTGATAAAATGTGTGGTTTAATTCATGTTTTAAAAGTTTCCTCCTCTTCACCCTAAGGTAAGTTAAGGCGCACACTGTAATTATACATTACTATGACACACATATGCAACACTCACATCTGCACATCAAAGTAGGGGCATTATGTAGACACTCAATTTCGGTACAAGCTTTATTATTATGTAATGTTTTTGGCATTATTTTGTAAATATGGGTTATCACCTTGAATTGGGAAGCTACTAATTTCTTTCTTTTTTTATTCTTTTCCCTTGTGCAATCTCGTTGTTTTCTTTTATTTTATTTTTGATGTTTCATACTTATGTTGAGATCAAGAGCTCGTTCTCTCTTTTCTCTTTATTTATGTATCTATTTATTCCTCTAGGATAAGAATGCCAAATCACTAATTTCTTGGTTGTTTCTAATTTATTTTGTTAGAATTGATGATGATAATATCTCTTTGATTTAAAATATGAGAAGCCTATATATAAAAATCATCTATATTAATTTCAATGATCCTTCAATAAATATCAAGTATACAAAATAAATGTTATTGAGGTTCCATAAAACTTTTCAATATGTTTTATTTTGTCACAATATACATCTATTTATATTTTCTTAAAGACTTGCATGCTATACCAAAATTAACCTAGACAAATGTGCATGTAATTGCATCACAAAATTTGGAAGAGAAGAAAATGTTTCTTCTCTCAATTTCTCAATTTAGACTACAAATACACTATGAGGGTTTGAGTTTAGAATGAAAGATATGTAGTTACAACCCCACCTTGGTGGTTTCCCAACCCAACTAATTCTTCCCTTATTTATTCTCTAACATCTTGTGGTAAGCATGTAAAATACATTGAAAAAGAAAAAGTAGGCTCTTTTTCCATAAAATTAGAATGTACATGTACATGAAGGCACAAAACCTAGTAACACATAGGCAACACAAATTTAAATTCTATAAAGTAGTGCAAGACAAGGTCAACACAACAAGATAGGTACAATAGTTAAGATAGTTGAGTAAGGTTCTCAAATAGTGAATGATTAGTGTAGAAATTGATCTCGTTCTTTCATACTCAGAGTCACATATTTCGTACATAAGTAGATTTAGACTTGAATAGTGTAGATTTATAGTTAGAAATTTATAAAAAAACTAAGGTATGATCATTCCATATAATTTTCAAGTTCACTATCAATTTTAATAGTTTATTTTTGCTAGTTATATGAATTTTCACCACTTACACAAATTTGAATGTGTTATTTTTTATTTTTCAATGTTATATGTCTCTAGTGCATTCGTTTTACCTTATTTTCAAAAAAATTGATACGCTTGAAAATATACCATAAATTGCATAATGGTATCATGAAACTCTCAAATATCCTAGGTGGAGAAGGAAAGCACGATTGTAACTTTTCATTACAAGAATTTTTGATTTTTTCTAATGCTCCCAACATTTCTTATTTTCTCTATGGTTTTGAAATAAATGCCCATGTTCCATGTGTAATATCTAGTTGCATGGTAGTATGCTAAGTTACACCATTTTTTCATTGATCTCGATTGGCATGGTGCTAAAGTTGAAATGGGATGTTTATTTGACTATTGGTAATATAAAATGACTATAAATTCAATTGTAGGATGTTAGATTTTTAACATTGTTGCAAGTTATATGTTAATATTGTTATTTTATATTTATTTTAGCACATGCAAGTTTATAGATAAATTAGAGAGGATGGTTCAAAATAAGAGGGTTCTATTGACAACTCAAAAATCATTACCTAATTAATTGAGCACAAATGAAATAAGGCAGACGAGGTTGAAGTGTCCTCCACAAATGATGGAAGGGGAGGATGTTTGTCATTATAATCTTTATCAATTACATCCATCTATAATTAATATTTTATCTACAATAAAGGGATGGAAAACTATTGAAGATTTATATTGGTGGCTCAAGGATTTTTTAATAGGAAAATATATTCACTTGGAACCCAACTTATAGAGTGAAGTATGCTAAAGATTATTTGTAGACCCAAAAATGTTTCTCTAGAGGGGATAGATTAATTTTATAGGATAATATTCAATTAAAGGATATTGGCATTCTATAAGTATGTCAGAGGCATTCCATTGGCGTGAAGCCTCTAAATATTCATATGTGGATATTTTGATGCCCTTTTAATGCTTGCCTACTAGTCAAGTTGACTATAGTTTGCATGGTGGTGGCAATTACAAAAGGTGTCATGTGGAGGATCTCCACCACCTTCCATAGCATTTCCATATCCTCTAACATGTTCCCCAATTTTATCTTCACTGAAATATATTAATCTATCTAAAACTAGAGTGATGAGTCTGTCAAAGGCTATCATCTCCATTAAATATGTAAAATTTAGATTAGTAAGAGAAACTTTTGAAAATAGATGATACACAAATTTATCTATAATTTTACCTCCCAGTTGGAGATTCTCATGCCAATTACCATAAACATTGACATATATTAGGGATGATGAAAAACAACAGAGAACACCTTTAAAATATATTCAATACTATCCTTGTATTTTTCTAAACTTATTATTTGTGTTTGTTTAAAAATTATATGATTATGAAAATAAGAGAATAAAAAATTGAATAATTTATTAAGAATTCCATATTATTTGAATAAATACACACATTTTTTGTAGTTGAATTATTAAAGAAACCAACAAGCCCATGAATCCCATGAATTTTACCTCTAGAAAATAATAATTCCCAACATTGAATCCCTAGGGTAGGCTATGTCAATCATTGTGCATACCATCATAGTGATTGCACTGCATAAATGACTAGTTAAACTGGGTGCAACTAAAAATGTATCAAATCTTTCACACATATGTAGTGACATGGATAATTAAAAATATATAAATTTGATGTGGTTCAATCAATTCTAATTATGGATTTGTTACTCCAAGCCGAGAAAAGCCTTAACTCCTATACAAGTTGTCTCCACTTTATAATAATATCAAGAATGATTTTATTCTTTTGTATACTCATCCAAACATTGAAATATGATTGTGGGTGTAAAATCCATAAATCTCAAGATTTTAATCCTTCAAAATGTTTACAAATTATGAAATTATCAAACCTTGACCATCGATGTGCATACAAAAGTATTTCAAAATATAAAGAGTTATGATTAAAGAGAAAGATGTAAAAAACACCACCTATTCACCCTGGTGCTATATGTGACCTAAATTTTAAATATGCATGGCCTCAATCATTGCATCATTTTAGTTATATAAAGTAATAATAAATCTAATATTATTATATAATTTAATTTAATATTTTTTTTATTTTTTATTTTTATTTTTTAATATTGAAATATCGATTACAAAGTATAAGCATGAAAGATGTAAAACAATTATCAAAGTATCAAAACAACCATATAGTATCAAACCAAGAGGAATCCCCCCAATATAATTTAATATTATAAATTTATATTATATTATAATATTAATATAATATGTAATATATCAATAATATCAATATGTATAATAAAAAATAATATATGTTAATAATAACCATTATTATTATTATTGTTGTTGTTGTTGTTGTTGTTATTATTATTATAGTATATATACTATTATTTGATGTATATAGTTTGTAGGGTAGTGGCATATTTGATTGTCTATTCTCTATTTTCAACTATAGATGAGGACCTCACGATAATTTATTTGATTGTGACACAACTCCACATTTGATGTGCAAATCAAATCAGTGTTGCACTATTGTTAATGTGGGGACAAGACATCAAGGTCCATGGCTCTATATTTTACTTTTCTTCATCCATGTTACCAATATATTTAAAACTATAAAAATTAAATCTAGCTTAAAACATATATAAACACCATACTTATATGCTTAGAAGAAAGGGCAAGGCTATACATAACATGAAAATAGTGAAATATTTAAAGGTGGGTTATGTAGTGATGGTGAGGGGCATTGACAAGTTATTTTAGGTGATAGAATACAACAAGGGTCCCACATAAAAATATAATATTATATGTAATATAATATTAGTATTTATGTACACGTGATTGTTTGGAAGACAAAAATATTTCTTTACACTAACATATAGATAACATTTATCCCATATAGTTTACACCTAGATATGAAATTACATTAAAATTTGAAATGAAATTTCAATGTAATAATAATATATAGTGATACATGTTAGTTTTATCAAATCAAGGTTGTGACTTATTTTATTAGTCGTTTCCTATTATCAACAGTGGATGAGGACAACACGAGTGTCAATTTTTTTACAATAGGGATCCACATCTTGTGTAAGACTTGAATCAATGATGTAATTCTATTGATGTTGGCACATGAAATTGAGATCTTAGAGTCTATCTTATAGTCTCCATTCATCCATGATGCCAATATATTGACACTTAGATCAATAAAATTATGCGAAACACCATACTCAAACCTATAATTGATGAACCTTGTGAAGATACACATACAAATTTCAATAACATGTCACATTTATCACTAAAATATGTAGCTTCCATTAAACTATTTCAATTACCCAATATACTATTGAAACATATATCATTTTATTGAAAATAGGGATAAAATAACCAACAACTCCTTTAAAAACATAGAGAATACACCATGTGTCAATTTAGATAAGTTTCAAACTAAATAGACAAAATTTCTAAATATATTAACTATATAAAACCTAAATAAAAGACATTTAGAAAAAAATTGGACAAGGCTTCATCAATGAAAGATGTTTCTTATATAACCTATATAATTGTTATAGGAAACTATATTATAATAGATATGGATATAAATATTTCCAAGATATTTCCATTCTCATTCTCAGTAACACTAACAAAAATATTCTTTGCCTTTTGAGGACGTTAATATATAAATTAAATTAAATTGCATTCATAATAATAGTACTTATTTATGTTTATTTTGTGAATGGAAGAAAGGAAAAAGTGCACCCAGGACAACAAGCACTACCATTTTTTGGTAGTTTTTGAATCCTCACAAGTTTCAAAATGCTTTCTTCAAACACTATGGTAGTATAATTGGTAGTCAAATCATACTCAAAACTCACAACTACTAATTCCATCTCACATTTTGTTCACAAAGTGTTAATTAAAAATAATATGATATTTATTGTGGAGGTGGCAATGGAAAATGAGCTTGTGTGTTCCTTCATACGATGTGGCAATGCACAATACTATGATGAGACATCATAGATCTAACTATTTATTAAAAAATATGGGTCATACATATAACATCTCCTTTAAAATCATAGAGAATGCACCATGTGTAAATTTAGACAAGTTTAAAACTAAATAGATAAAAATTCTCTTTATATTAGGTATGTAAAACCCAATTAGATGATTGTAAAAATAATTAATAAAAAAAACTTATTCAATGAAAAATGCCTCTTATCATAAAATACATAAGTTTTGTAACAAAAAGTCATTCAATAATCACCGAATCATAACTCACCCTATTATTGGGTTACATATTTCAATGATTTGATTTTGTTGTAGTCACACATTCATTGGGACTATTCTCTATGTGTGCACTTAATGTTTCATGAGATTGTTAAAACTAATAATAAATTGAGATGAGAAAACGTTCAAAATAAAGACCAAGTTTATTTTCAAGGTTTTTATTTTCTAAATTGATAATAAGATGTGTGGTTGATTGACTTCAATCTTACCACCAAAAATTATAGTAAATATTTCATTGATTTATTATTTGTAATAAAGATAATATTATGATATGTGGCATGGGGAAGGGAATGCATGGTCATTTCATGACATATATTAGATTATCAGGACACTTATCTTTCTCAATCCTACCTCTTTATGATCCATTTCAACTTACTATTGTTGAGTCTATTTCATACCTCAGGTCTTTGATCACCATGATTTTTATGATTCAAATTTGAAGTGAGAATGTGTTCATTGCATGAACATATTTTAATTATCAGTGGTCACCTATGCATCCCATACTTCCTACCATTCCTCAAGATAAAAGTAGTATATCAAAACATTAGATGAACAAATAGAAAGATCCATCTGTGGGATTCCTTGGCATATGCTTCATGTGGTCCACCTCCATTGTATATTAAATTTGAATCTTCTCTCAATTATAGAGAAATTCTAAGCTGATTTGATGTGATATAACTAAAATGGGTAGACTCTCAGAGTTCCCACTCAAAATTATTTCTTTCTTATAGATTTTCATTGTTGAAATTGCTTAGATTCAGTTATAACTCACTCTCAAGAACAATAAATTTGAATACTTTCCTTAAAAAATGAACAAATCTTGAGGACAACATATGTGACCATATTTGTTTCCTTACCTTCAACAGTTCTCACCTATACAAAAAATAGTGCAGAAATTCAACTTGATTATCTATTATTTATTCTTATATGCTATATGTTATCGACAAGAATCCTCACAAAACATCAAAAAAAATTCTTTGATTCTCATACACACATTAACTTTTACATAAATTTAAAATAACATGTGTAGCATGTTCCAAGAATGGTTATGTCATCATGGGTATGTCCTAAGGGTTCATATCATGGAAAGTGAAAATTGAATCGAAAAGATCCTCCTTGAATTTTTTGATAGTTACATGTGTAATAATGATGGTACAATTAGAAAACATAAGTACATATTTCAAAAGGTCCCATAATTATATGATAAAATCAACAACTCCTCTCTAATGTTCATACACGTGATTAATTCCATCGATTTAAACCAACATATGTAGCATGTTCCAAAAACCACTATGTCATCAAATGTATCTTCCAAGGGTTCATACCATGGTAATTTAAAGATGAAACAAATGGACCCTCCATGATTTTTTTAAAAAGTTGCATGTTTAATAATGATGGCACAATTGAAAAACTAAGTATATATTATGAAGAGAAATTTAAGCATTATAATTTTTCTTGTACATGTCCACTATGGTTGCATGAGAAATAAAAATGTGGTGTGCAAAAATATAAGGCTTAGATAGGGAATTCCCAATGATGAATTTTACATAAGGGAGAGAACACCTTATAGGTGGGAAAAAATTGATGGTGTAAACCATTGGATAAATTGTTCGCATTGTCTACAACCCAGATTCAAACTTAGCTTCCTTGCCCATGTATGTGGTTGTTTCCTTCAAGAAATACTCTAGTCATCCATGGGATATTAGATTAATATTGCATAACACATTGTGTACAAAAGGTGAGATGGCATAATTATTCATGGGTTCCAAGTGAGGTACAACTACTAATTTTCATTATTTCCTTTTACAAAATCTTAACTAAAACAAAAATTATGCCATCAAAAGAGCTTAGAGTTTCTCTATACCTAAGAGTATATTTTATTTTCAAAAAAAAAAATCAATGGAGAATGCCTCTTATAATAAAACAAATAATTTTTCAATACAATTTTTTTAAAATAAACACCTAATTATAACTTACCCTATTATTGATGAAAGTGGTAAAATATTATAACATGCACTTGGTGCTAACTATTTAACTCTAAAATATAGATTAAGGAATCTAGTGTTAAATGGAGATAGAGATATCCTAGGGCATAAGGGTTATAAATTATGTCCATAATAGGCTAATTAATTTACAATCTTAGATAAATAATATTCTTAATTTTATATATGTAAATTTGATAAGAATATAAAGTATAAAAATGATAGATATTACAATGATAATGAAAACAAATTACTTAGTTGGTTTTGAGGCTAATATATATATGGATCTAACACAAGAAGGAATCTTACTAGAATTAGATTATGGATCTATCATCAAATTCTATATTAAACACTTATGTGACTTCACATGCATGTATCGACCTCAGATGGTTGTATTAATGCTTATGTCTAGCATAAACATAGGTGTCCAGTACATAATACATGTTGGATTTGGATGTTAACATCTTGAATTTTTTGGGTTATGTGTTTTCTTGGCTCTGGTGTGCTCATATCTATCTCATGGATTGTCACTCCTTGTCAAATAGAAAAACCCCAGTTCTTCATCTTCAAAGTGACTATGAGAAAAATGGGCTCATGGTGTCAATATAAGCCCAAAGACACCTATATCAATGGGTGATTCCTACATATATACTAATCTAAAGAGGGCCTTAGACTCATGTAGTTCTCCCCTATGTGTGGGCCTGTGTCAACATAAGGATACAATATGTGATAAGAAGGTAAAATAGTGACCTAACTTATAACTTGTAAAATATGGATCTAGGGTAATCCATTAGTAATTCAGACTTATATATGTGTTATCTCTATGATTTATATGGAAATAGGGTAAAATAGGGAATTTTTTCTCACTTAAATACTTGATCAAATGCTTTTGTTAAGTTACCTTGTGAGTTGTTTGGTATATGTTAGGTCTATGATAGGTGTGGAATGAATGAGGATTGATCATCTATTTATTCCAAACCTTTTAGATAATGTCTCTCATTAAAAAACTTATTATAACCATATAGATACATTTCATTCAAAAATTGGATGACTTTTAGGGCACTATACACTTGTGTTTGGATAGGACACTCATATTGACATAGGTGTTTGACTAGGATGCAAGTGTCAAGGTATATAGAAAATAGGCAAAGATCTAGAAATTGTAGAGATTGAAGATAAGAAGGTTTATAAAATTCTAAATATGATATAATTTCTAAGTCATCAAAGTAACATGGGTCAGACTAAGAGATAAATAATAGACACACTGAGATAGTGTATGCAAAAAATTTGATAGTGAGAAAGGTTCATAGTTTAGAGGAACAACCAAGTTCTATAGTTACTAAGTTTATAAGACTGTGATATTATATAATTTATAAATAGTGTCTAGATTTACCTCCTCCCTTTAATTTAGTAATGAAATTGCTAGTTTAAAGGAAGAGAAATGTGTACTTGGGTCTATATAACATAAATTGCCTTTATGTGAGCCCAACCTGAGTGCTTTGTTGGTGATTGAACTACCACTAAGAGAATGTTATAGTGTATAATTAGTGCATATAATATGAAATTAAAAATATTTAAATTAGTGAAATTTAAAGAGAGAAAGGTTTAGGAGTACACCTATGTATTGATGCAATTGCCTTACCTTTTAGAAATTTGATTTAAAAAGATGTATCATTATGAACCATAGAGATGAGATTAGGAAAAATATAAAATCTAAAAATTACATAAATATAGGAAGGTTGGAGGACACATGCCCACAAACGTGGAGAAAGATGTGAGTTACCACCTGATAGTTGAGATTAGCTCCATCGTGCAACATAATCATACTTATATTTTGGTGAGATTGAGTGAACCAATTCAATTCCCACTATAAATTTGGTGAGGTTCAATGATGTAATCAATTTCAAACTACAAAATTTGGAATATTTATTTATTGAATCACATCAACCATACCAAAATTTAACTAACCATTACAGTAGATTAGCTCAATAATGTTTGTAAAAGTCTAACCTGGTGAGCTAAAGTGTGTAAAAGTTTTTGAAATATGAAATATGATTTAATTTTTCAATTTCATATCATATAGATCTTATTATTTCTTATTCTAGGTATAAAATGGTACAAATATATATAATTATTCCACAAATGTGTCTCTAAATCATATAACTATGAATTTTGGTCAATTTGAAAATTGTGTAAGTGTGGAGAACATGTTTCCATAACACAACCCCACTATAATATGAAACTAAAAAACTAGTGTAAGTATGGACAAAATGTTTACAAAACATACCCAAACTATATATCTAATACTTGGAACTAGTATGAGTGTGGATAACATATTTCTAATACATGCCCCCATTGGAATCTAAATATGGGAACTAGTATGATTGTGGAGAACATGTGTCCAAAACATACCCTTGCTACAATATGAACATGTGAAGAATGTGAAAGCCATTCATATATCTCATGCCCCCACTAATATTTCTCCCTTTTGAGGTGATGGGATGTGATAATTTTTAGTTACCTTACCTCAAAAAGATAAGAGAACCATGTAAAATGTGAATGTATCATGTAACATAGAAGAGAAACATGTCTAGGTAGATGTATCATTGAAGCATGTAAAATGTGATCATATCAAGTCATAATATGTATGGTATATATCATGGCAACATATAGATAGTAATAGTACAATATCAATTGGCAATGAAACACACACATAAGATAACATAAAATAAAATTAGAAGGTAGTGGTCCAAGGATACCTCAAACAATGGGCATCTTCAAATGACACACAATTGAAGGGACATGACTTAGTCAAATGTTCACAAAATAAATTATGATATATTCAAAGGACCATAGAACAAAAATTGACATATTAAAATGTCAAATAAGCAAACAAAGGCATAGGGGTCATAAACAATATAGCATATTCAAATGCTCACGAGTCAATAACAAGGTAAAATACTCAAGGAAGTACATAAAGGAAAAGCTTAAGAAACTAGCATAAACATAGAATACTAGCCCATGAATCATATGTACTAGAAAAAAGTTAAGTACATATCATACCAAGTACACTGTGAAATATATAAAAATGGATAAAGGCATGTATAAATGCATAAGTTCAAACATGATAATCTAAAGTTGTCATATAAAAATATAACCTATATGTATCATAATCAAAAAAGTATATGCACCCAACATACACATGATGTGAGTAGAGGGAAGGCTCAACACCTAAAAGTGCATAAATCATGCATATGTGTATGCCTAAATCACACCTAAAATATGCATGAAACACATGTGTATATAGAGATAATTGATATAGTATCTACCAATATGGAACCAACAACATATACAACAAGGAGCTAATAGAACATGTGAATGCTATAAATATTATTGGATTTTTGAGGTTTTTTATTTTTTAGTATTTTTGTAATATTTTCATAGAAATAACTATCCTATAATCTCATCCAATGGATGTGCATAGATATCTCCCCACTGGGAACTTTGTGTAATAAATTGGTGACATTGCTAAGGAGTATGTATAGGTGTAATATATGTCACTTTAGAATTTGTATTACTCTATGTATGTATAATAGGACTCTATGGTCATGAAGAAACACTATGAATATGGGTTTTTGGAACCCATCACTAAGTGATATGTGGTTTATTTTTTATAACAATAATAATAACATGTTTAAATGTTATGGATATAAAAATATGGTGTGTTATAGATGGGGATTTTGTGGAACCCATTGTGAATCTTTGGTGAAATGGTTTCTCAAGTAATGGAAACTTAGGAAAGTGGATTTCCTATTGCTTACCCTTTTGTAGAGGATTAACCTTATTGAGTTTGATAATTAATTATTCAATTATAAAATTATCTTGTTTAAGTGGGTGTTAATATAGAATTATGGAAATTATAATTACCCAACTGGCATGAATGTATTTAACACACCCATGCACTATATCAATGACACATGTGTAAGGTATAACTAAGAAGATAGTAACCACATGTGTAGATCCCACTTGTAAAAGTAAGTCAACCTAACCAAGAACCTGTTGTGAGATCCCATTATATTCTTTAGCTAATCTAGTTGAAAGATGTAAATAATGATTTATATAAACCAAATGTGTAATTAATGTCAAGGTACAAACATTATTTCTTTCACTATTATCAATAACAACACTATTTATAGGTTGGTGATCAATGTATGCTTGAATTTATAAAGAATGGAGATTAGAATCATCATCTACAATTTCATTATCATCAACATTAATAGAAGGAATATGAATCATAGGAGGTGTATGCTGCATATAAGTACCAATAAACCCCTCCAATTGGTTCCCTTAATGTGATAGAGGATGATGTGAATTATATTCCATTTTCACCTATGGATCCTTCTTAGATTTATCTTGTAAATTATTTTTAAATAGGTTGTCCTTTTGGTGATCATCAAGTTGTGAACTTGATTCCTTTGGAGGATTATCAAATGTAATCTTTTGGTCATCAATGAGGTCTTAGATCCTATGCTTCAAGGTACAACATCTATTTATGGAATGCTTAGGGCCTTGGTGATAGTCACAAGAATTATTTACATCATACCCTTTGGGTAGAGGTCTACTCATATCAATATATAGGATAAGGGAGAGATACGAGGTGACACTCTACAAGCTATGGGATTAATGAATTAGGAAACTCAAGATAGCATGTAAATTATATCCTTGGTGCTTTAGATAGTAAAATATGATTAGGTTATCTTGACACCACATCAACTATGGTAATTGTTTCCTTTTTAGGTTCAAGAGGCTTTACCTTGTAACTTGGTTTGATAGTAAACTTGGTATTAGATGTATATGTAGTTGATGTATTTGTTACATATTTAAGTTTGTTCAATGAGATAAGTTTCTTTTCACGATTGTGAATAATATGCCATAGGTCATCAAAAGATTTAAAATGTTTATAAATAATGGACTCATGTAATGGGGCAAGTATGCTTTTCTTAAATATGTCTTGCAACTCTTTATCTATCATTAATTTGGTCATTTTAGCTAAAATTATCTTGTACCTTAATACATATTCATCTATAGGTTCATTGTTTCCTTGTTTGATTTCTCCAGTTTGGGCATAGGAAACATTTTAGTTGTTGTAGAAAAAAGAGGCCAATCTTTTGAAGGCCATAACTTTTGATCCGTAGCTCTGTTTGAGCTCTTCCACGTGCCAAAATGACTATCTCAAAAATTTCAATGCTATGTTAAGCCAACCTATCCACTTAGAGTTGATTTTGATATTTTTTTAGGTCATACGTAATCATCTGAGGGTCAAAAATTAACGTTTAATGGTTTTTTTGGAAATTTTCTATTTTTATAAATTATATATTTTTAGGACCAAATGTCAAATTCAGTTGAATTTAATCTTATAAGTTAATTATAGTTTTTAAAGTATTTTAGGAGATTTTAATAGTTTCACACACTTGCATGAAAAACTTACTATAAATAGCAGCTGCTAAAACTATAATTTTTTTTAGATTTTAATTTTTTTTAAATTTTACCATGTCAACTCTAATTCCAAGTTGAGGCTTATTTAAGCATGGTTTTAGTTGTAATTATTTGAAGTCATTCAATAATAATAAATACAAGTTATTATTTTTAAAAACTTTTTTTATTGATAATTTATTGTCGTGATAGTTTTCAGGTCCATTATCTAATATCAGAGCAAGTTTAAATCTTGGAGGAGTAAGACATGGTGAGAGGATGAGGAGGTACTGCAAAAATGAACTAAACTATACAAGAGTTTTAGAGGCAAATGGAATAATTGACTGAAATTATCACTAATCAGAGAAGAAGACAAGGTGGTTACGAGGAGGATGTAGATCACGATGAAGAAGTTCAACAACAAGAAGAATAATAGCAAGAACAACCACCATCAATAGAAGAGGGGATGGGTCGATCTTTAGAAGGAAGAAATGAAGGAATCAAGGTTGATGTTATAGATTATAGAGGTAGTTTAAAACTAGAGGAGTTGATAATTAGATGAATAACATGGATAATTTCTTCGATTGGAAGACTATGAGAAAATATAAGAAGGTAAAGTTTGCATGCATGAAATTAAAAGGTCATGCAATGATTTGGTGGGATAACTTATAAAAAGAGAGATAGATAAAAGTTAAAGAGAATATTAATTCATGGAAAAAGATGGAGAAGAAGCTAAGGGAAAATTTTCTTCTTGTGGATTATGCACACACCCTATACAAAAAATTTCAAAATTTGAGGCAAAAAGATCATAGTATACAAAAATATATAGATGAATTTTATAAGCTTTCCATATGAGTGGAACATGATGAAACAGAAGAAAATATGGATGAAAGGTATGTAAATGGTTTGAAATTTACTATTAAATATGAATTAAGCATGCATATAATACTTTTTATAGAGGAGGCTTACCAATTAGCTTTGAAGGTATAATAAAAACAAAATAGATAGAATTTTAAAAGAATGTCTCTTGGCCTAAGAAGAGGTGGATCCCCTCTAAATAGGGGATGAGGTGGGTTTAATACCACTAGAGGTGGGTCTAATACCAATAAAGGTGAATCATCACATGGTATAGAAATGCAACATAACAATAAGCAAGGGTTTCAATACCAACAAAGAGGAAGAGGATTTCAGAGAGGTCAAGGTTATGATGGTGCTGTAAGATGGTTTCTAAATCAGTGTAGATCTTATGTTTGTTATAGATGTGGAGGAGAAAGGCACATAACATTTGAGTGTCCACACTATCAAGATCAAGAAAGGAGGCAAGAATATATCCCAGGAGTGAATCTAGTTGAGGTTGAGATAGAGAAGAAAAATATTGAAGTTACACCTGCAGATGTTGGAGAGAATATCATGATGAGAAGAACCATGATCACTCCAAGGAACAAGTGAATAATAATGAAGGTGGTGATGCATGGCTACAATCAAATATTTTTTGAATAAGATGTAATTCATATGGAAATGTATGCAAAGTAATTATAGATGGTGGTAGTTGTGAAAATATGGTTTATAAATAAATAATAGAAAAACTAAATTTGCAATGTGAAAAGCATCATAATCCTTATCAAATTTCATGGTTTAATAAAGGGAATGAAGTTAATGTAGATAAAAGGTGCTTAATCAAGTTTTCTATAGGAAAAAGTTATAATGATGAAATATGTTATTTTGATGGATGCACGTCATGTGTTATTAGGAAGATCATGGCAATTTGACAAGAAAGTAATTCATAATGGAGCAAAGAACACATACACTTTTTGGACATGTGGTATGAAGGTAGTTTGGTTACCTCTTAAAGAGGAAGAGAAGACATAAAACATGCTCTCTATTAAAGAATTTATCAAAGATATGATAGTAGCAGGTTATTGTTATGTATTAGTAACAAAGAATGAAGACATATAAATGGTACAGATACCAACATAAGCAATAAGAGTGTTAAAAAAATATGTAGATGTTATTCCTAATGAGTTACTAAATGGTTTACCACTGAAGAGAGATATTCAACATCACATTGATTTAATTCTAGAATTAACTCTACCCAATCAAGCAACTTATAAGATGAGTCCAACAGAACATATAGAATTAAATAAACAAATTACTGAATTATTAAGAAAGAAGGTTATAAGGGAGAGTATGCATCCATGTGCAACACCAACATTGATAACTCCAAACAAAGATAGAGGATTGAGAATGTGTGTGAATAGTAGAGCAATTAATAAAATTATAATCAAGTATAGATTTCCTATACCTCATTTAGATGATATGATGGATGTGCTTGTAGAAGCAAAATATTTTACCAAGAGTGATCTAAGGAGTGGTTATTATCAGATGCAAATTCATGAAGGAGATGGATGGAAAACTGCATTCAAAACTAGGGATGGCTTATATGAGTCGATGGTCATGTCACTCAGATTATTTAATGCACCTAACACATTTATAAGGGTGATGAATACATTGCTAAGAGAATATATTGGTAATTTTGTGGTTGTTTTTTTAATGATATTTTGATATTTAGTAAGACTAAATAATAACACTTACAACATTTAATAATGGTAGTGGAGTCGTTAAGAAAGGAGAAGTTGTATGTAAATTTGAAGAAGTGCAGGTTTATGCAAAATAGTTTGGTATTTTTGGGATTTGTAGCTTTATCAGATGGTATGAAAATAGATGAAGAAAAGATAAAGGCAATTGTTAAGTGGCCTATTCTAAGAAGCATTATAGAGGTAAGAAGTTTCCATGGTTTAGCAACTTTTTACAAAAAAATTATTTAAAAAATAGTAGTATTGTGGAACCAACAATAGATTGCATGAGAGGGAAGAAATTAACATGGACTAGAGCAACCACATAAAGATTTGAATTTTTTAAGAAGAAGATTACAAAAATACCAATTTTAGCATTATCAGATTTTAATAAAGTGTTTAAGGTTGATTATGATGCTTCATTTCTGGGAATTGGTGTTGTGTTGAGTGAGGGAGGAAATCCAATAGCATATTTTAGTGAGAAATTGAATGAGGTAAGAAAAAAATATTATACCTATGATGTTAAACTTTATGCAATTGTACAAGCATTAAGACATTGAAGGCATTACCTAGTGCCTAAAAATTTTATCCTATATATAGATCATGAGGCTTTGAAGTATGTGAATACACAAAAGAAGTTAAATAGTAGGCATGTAAAGTGGGTATATTTCCTGCAGGGCTATACTTTTATATTGAAACATAAGTTAAGAAAATAGAATTAGGTAGCTGATGCATTGAGTAGGAGAGTAACATTATTAACTACTATGGTGAGTGAAGTAGTTGGATTTGAAGATATAAAAGAATTATATGATACTGATTCATATTTTGAAAAGGTAGTTGAACAGTGCAGGAATCCATTAATAGGTGGGACAGATACTATTCATAGTGAGTATCTTATACAAGAAATTTATCTCTTCAAATGAAAATAATTATGCATTCCAATTAGGTCTCTATAAGATAATATAATAAAAGAATTACATAGTGGCAGTTTGGATGGACATTTTAGTAAGACGAAGATAACAGCTTTGGTGGAAGAAAAATTTTTTCGGTCAAAGATGAAGAGAGATATGACAAGGTATGTTTCAAGGTGCAGGATATGTCAGGGGGCTAAAGGACATGCACAAAATACTGGATTATACACGCCATTACCAGTTCCAAGAGGCTGATGGATAAATTTAAGAATGGATTTTATGTTGGGATTACCAAGCACACATAGAGGCAATGATTCAATTTTTGTTGTTGTAGATAGATTTTCTAAAATGGTTCATTTTATTACATGTAAGAAAACCAATGATGTCACTAGAGTTGCAGAATTATTTTTTAAGGATATTATGAGATTGGATGGTGCTCCAAAAACTATTAATTCAAACAGGGACACAAAATTTCTAAGTCATTTTTGGAGGACTTTGTGGAAGAAGATGGGTACTAGCTACAATTTAGTAGTGCATATCAACCATAAACAAATGGGTATGCAAAAATTGTGAATAGGAGCTTGGGAAATGTTTTGAGACGCATAGTGGAAGAGAAACCCAAGCAATGGGACTTGGCTTTACAACAAGCTAAGTTTGTATATAATAGTTCAATTAATAGATCAACAAAAAAATCATCATTTCAAATTGTTTATGGGAGAAATCCTATGGGTATTTTATACTTGGTATAATTAGCAATTGCAAATCAAATTAGTGATGATGTAGAAGCATTTTCAAATCATATGCAATAATTGTAAGGAGTAAGAAGAAAGTTGCAAGAAAGTCATGAGAAATATAAAGCATCAACAGATATCAAAAGAAGATCCAAGATATTTAAATATTGAGAGTTGGTAATGGTTTATTTGAGGAAATAAATATTTCTAAAAGGCACATACAACAAGTTAAAGTACAAGAAAATTGGACCATGCAGAATTGTGAAGAAAATCAATGACAATGCTTATGAGGTGAGTTTACCATAGAATTTTGATATCTCCCCAGTATTTAATATTTTTTATTGATATGAATTCCATGGATAAGATGGTGAAGGTGATGAATATGAAGAAGTAAATTAGGAGTAGTAGGTTCCAAAGAAAAAGAAGGAAAAGATAGTGTGGGTTTTGGATATGAAGACGGTGAGCACAAAACAAGGAAAATATAACAAGTATTTGGTGCAGTGGAAAAGATTACAGCAAAAGGACAACACTTAGATTATAGAATGGGTGTTAAATAAGATTTTTAAATAAAAATGGTAGCATTATAATCAGGCCAACTCGTAGGAGCTAAGTTGTTTTCAACCAGAGGAGAATGATGCAAAAAAAATAGGCCAATCTTCTAAAGGCCATAACTTTTGACCCATAGCTCCTTTTGAGATCTTCTACATACCAAAACTACTATCTCAAAAACTTCAATGTTTTGCTAAGACACCCTATCCTTTTAGATTTATTTTGATATTTTTTAGAGGCTATACATGATCATCTGAGGGTCCGAAATTAATATTTAATGATTTTTTTAAGAATTTATATTTTTATAAATTATATATATTTTAGGACCAAACACCAACTTCAATTGAATTTCATCCCATAGTATAATTATAGTTTTTAGAGTATTTTGAGATTTTTTTAGATCTGCACACACTTGCATATGAAACTTACAATAAATAACAGCTACTAAAAATAGAAGTTTTTTTTTAGTTTTTTTTAATTTTTGCATGTCAACTCTAATTTTGAGTTTAGGATTATTTAATCATGGTTTGGGTTTTAATTATTTGAAGTCATTCAATATGAATCAATATAATTTATTGTTTTCAAAATCTTTACCTATTGATAATTTATTATTTTGATAGTTTTTGGGTTCATTATCCCTTCAAAAAATATCAAAATCAACTCTAAGAGGATAAAGATGCTTAGGACAACATTAAAATTTTAGAGATGATCATTTTGGTGTGTGGAAGAACTCAAATGGAGCTACGGGTCAAAATTTATGACCTCTAGAAGATTGGCCTATTTTTTTTGCATCATCATTGATATTGACAGAGAAGAGTGCCAAAAACTAATCATCAAGAGGTTTCAATAAATTTACTGATTGGATTAGTAAATCATAGAACCACCTCAAATCATAGTCTTTTAATCTTCTTATAAATAATTTAGTCAAAATTTTATCATTAAAGGCATAATCATGGCATGCCACATAAAAATATGGAAGATGCTATTCAGGATCACCCTTACCATCATAGAATGAGAACTTAGGTGAAATAAAGGTAGTTGGTAAGGGGTGCAAATATATTTCTAGATCAAAAGGATTATGCAACACCTCTTGTGAATCAATTTCATAAGGTGATTTCATATAATTTTTCTCAATATTTGTAACCTTAGTTTGTAAGAGTTAGATAGTTTCAACAAGAGCCTGCACTTCTTGGTTTTTATGTTTGGTGACCAACGCCGGTCCTTGCTTGTCTGGTTCTACCGACGTCGGCCAACTCCCTGACGTCGCCGGTCTCCTTCTCCATTGCATCTGATCGACGTCGGTCATGCTACCGACGTCGATTCCTCTAGTTCTTTAGCATCCTTCCTCTTGTGTCTGCAAATAGTTGAAGCTTTTAGCTCCACACCACAACAATCTCCCACTTGGAGATAAACAGCTGTAACTTGTACCTGTACCTATACACCATCTATTTTGTTCTTTAGGCTCTGTATCCCTCTTCAATGTCACTCTTGAAGACCAACCACCACGCAAACATGTGATGTAATACCTGTATCTTATGCCACAAGAATTTTGCTACTCCCAAATTTTCCATGACATACTTCTGAACCAACTCTACCCTTAGCTCAAAAAACTCCCTGTATATGAAACCCTGCAACAAGTAACACGATACAGTAACAAGATAATGTAGCTAATATTATCCAACCTGGTAAAGATAAAATACAATGGTCAAACCTCCATTGTTCTGCAACATAATCAAGACCATATACCATAGCCTTCTGTCTCATGTGTCCATCCACTCTCTTCTCTAAAATGGGAATCCATCCCTCTATCCAGTGCTTCCTTCCAGTTGACAACACTACCAACAAATACCTGTTTGGTTCTCCAAGGACTCACACTCCTCATCCATGCCAAGCTCCCACTGTTTCTGGATTCTACCTGCATTGCTTCTTCCATCTTCCTAGTTCATGACTATCAGTAAGCAATATAAAGAAGGTGAACAACGAGTATGAGGTTCACATACCTTTCTTGACCTCCACATGGGTGTTTGAGACTTATAGATCCACCCAACATCCGTTTTAGTGATCGATCTAGGCCATCTCCCAGTCTGCTTCCAATCGATGTCGGTTCCCTGCACTGACCCTGACTACCGACGTCGTTTCCCTAGCCGACGCCGGCATCCCTCCTGTCGACATCAATCCTTATGACCAACGTTAGACTTCTCCTGTCCGACCTACCGACCCTGCTAGTCTGCACATGACCGATGTCGGTACCTGGATGACTGACGTCGGTGCCAAGCTACCGACATCGGTGTCTATGTGTTCCTATAAGTGATGAAATTTTCATTCACGAGCTCTTCTTGGATCAAACCTCTGTCCATGCTTCCCTGCTTAGACTTATTCAGCCACTGTGACTGATCTCTGTCCTTCATCTCCTCCAAAAACACCAAGGCTTCTTTGTTCCTATCAAAAGCATCAAATTTCCTCTTTCTGCAATGAACTGTATCTATGCTTTTCGAATTTGAACACATACCTTTTGAATCAAGAACTTCCATTCCCTTCCTATTCTTGTGACCAAGCCTATTAGGCCACATCTTCGAATCTACACCAGAAGTAGAATCAGTAATACAAGTAGACAGATAAAGAGTATCTACTTTCTTACCTCTTGCTACAACAAGTGCTCCCTTGGTAACCTTCCAAGAATCCGCTGTGAGGGTTATTGTGCATCCCTCATCTCCCAACCTTCCTACAGAAATAAGACTCTGCTTCAGAATTGGAACATGCATGACCTCTTTCAACACCCACGTGTTGTCAATCTGCAATTTCAGCTGCACTTTCCCTTTGCCAACTATCTGACAAGGCGTATCATCCCCTAAATAAAGAACTCCAAAGTCTTCTTGTTCATACTCGTAGAACAAATCTCTGTTTGGGGATGCATGAAAAGATGAACCAGAATCTAAAATCCATGATCCTACTTGACTATCCGAAGAACGTATGAGAGCATCCTGCATCACAATATTTGCATCCTTTGCTTCTTCCATACCTGCATGTTGATTCTCTTTAACTCTCAACCAACACTCCTTTGTATGTCCTTTCTTTCCACAAAACCAACAGGTAATACCTTTGGACTCGGATCTCCTTCCTGACCTTGATTTCCCTTGCTCAACCTTCTCCCTTTGCCTTTCCCTGCTTTTTGCACTTAGAGCATTCCCTGATGATTCACCTGTGCTTCTCCTGCGTATTTCTTCATTCAAGATCACACTCACAACATCATCAAATTTTAAGATTTTAGAAGCAGATGCAGAATTACTTACTGCCATAACCATACCATCCCAACTTTCAGGCAAAGAACATAAAATCAAGAGAGCCTTTACCTCATCATCAAAAACAATATTGACTGAAGCTAGTTGGTTTACCAAACCATGGAAATCACTGAGATGAGTATGTACCGATCCACCTTACTGCATTTGCAAAGTAAATAGCTGCTTCATAAGATATACCTTATTAGAAGTCGAGGGCTTTTCGTATAAATTTGCCAAGGACTTTATCAATTCTTCCGTTGTCTTGCACTGTGATAAGCTGGAAATCACAGATGATGCAAGGCTCAACCTTATGGAACCAAGAGCCTTTCGATCAAGAACGTTCCATTCTTCATCCTTCATATCTGTGGGCTTGGATGCAACCCCACCCAATGGTAAGTACAAATCCTTCTGATACAGATAGTCCTCAATCTGCACCCTCCAATGTTGATAATTCTTGCCGTTAAACTTCTCCATTCGTAGCCTGCTTTCTTCTGCCATTGCTGAAATCCCACTCAATCAGAAAACCCTGTGAATGACCTGTAATCAAAAACAATACCCTGCTTCCTGCAAACCGTAGCTCTGATACCACTTGTCAGGGGATCTGTAGCTCTACCAATTAGAGCACAATTGATTACTTTTTTATATGCAATTAAACACAGAATTATACCAGAATGATAAAGTAGCTAGAAACTTGAGACATCAAAGAATTTGAGAGACAATACACACTCTTGTATTAAATACTACTAGAAGAAAATACAATAAGGAAGATGCCACTTCTTCCTCCACCTCAAAGGCTTGCCACACCTCAAGACCTTCTTCTCTCTCTCTCTTTCTCAACACAACAACTCTAAAGCCTGAGTTGTTATTCCTCCTTGAATGCTTCAGCTGATCTCCTTGACCTTACCCCTGTAGATCTCCTTGACCTTGCTAGCTTCAATGCTTTTACTTGCCTTCTGAATAATTACAATACATGCCTTATGGGTCTTTAAATAGGATCCCATGCTTACAAAAATAGAACTCTAACTACTAAAATTAGACACACAGTCCGTGACTTAAATTAGCCCCTTAGCATGCAAACACTCGGTTCAACTAACTAACTGTTCGTGCAACGAACAGTTATGGACCGCACAGGCGATCGACGCCGGTCCCTGCTTGTCTGGTTCTGCCGAAGTCAGCCGACTCCCTGCCGTCGCCAGTCTCCTTCTCCACTGCATCTGACCGACGTCGGTCATGCTGCCGATGCCGGTTCCTCTAGTTCTTTAGCATCCTTCCTCTTGTGTCTACAAACAGTTAAAGCTTTTAGCTCCACACCACAACAATGTTTGGATATTTAAAAAGTCACCAAAGGAGGTGTATCTATAGGTTGGGTAGATATAGGCATTGAAACTAGAAATAGGGTTGAAATAATAAGCTTTTCCATGTAATATGTGGTAACAGTAGTTTCAAAGAACAAAGGTGTGAATACATATATCATTCCCCCCATTAGAATTAGGAAGCAATTATGTGTTCAATGTGAGAGTTTTTGGTATATAGGGATGACCCATAACTATGATATCATGATCAATATATGGAACCACTTATACATCTAAGATTTTTTATTTTTTAAATTTTAATCTCATTCTTAAGATCTCATCAAGAGATTTAGGGTTTTGACGAATACATTCACAGAACAATACAATTATTTTCACTTTCTTGTGATCTATTTACTCATGTTCATCTATTTCATTAGACTAATGGTTTTTGTTATCAGAATCTTATTTTATGATAACCTAATCAACATGTTTTTCATGTTCAACATTTGCATTAGAATGGACCATAGGCTTAGGCCCTTCATTAGTTTAAGATATCTTAGGTGCTATAAAAGGAAGCTCAATGTGTTTAATAGGCACACCTCCCAATCTATAGCTGTGACTAATTTGAATGTAGAATAATATAAGTAGGAAATGAAAAAGTACATTAATCCAAAATCCTAGCTAATTGAAAATCCTAAGAATCATAAACATTTATATTTATATAGATCAGGTTCACCAAATGTTTAACCCTAAAATATAAATTAAGGAATCTAGGGTTAAAGGGAGATAGAGATACCCTAGGGCATGAAGGTGGTAAACTATCTCTATATAAGGATAATTAATTTCCAAACTCAAATAAAAAATATTCAAAATTTATATCCTGAGATATGATAAAAATAGAAAGTACAACTATAGTAGATGTTGTAATGATAATGAAAACAAGATACTTAGTTGGTTATGATGTTAATATAGATATGGACCTTATATAGGAAAGAATCAAATTATAACTATAATCTGAGACTGTCATCAAATTTTGGATTAAGCACTTTTGTGATCTTGGATGCTTACGTTGACCTTGAATGGTTGCATCAATATTTATGTCTAACCTAGATGCAAGTGTCTAGTAAAAAATACATGTTGAATATGAATGCAACCACCTGGAATGTTGTATGTTCTATGTCATCTTTGCTTTGTTATGCTCTAATTTGGTGCATGTATTGTTTCTCCTTATCAAATAGTAAAACCATAGTTCTTCAAATTTATAGTGACTATGGGAAAAATAGCTTAGTGGGATAATGAAGTTGAGATAACCTCAAATACACCTATGCTAATGGGTGTTGCCTATATAGCCACTAATTTGAACAAGGCCTCAGATTCAAGAATTTATTCCTTATGTGTGGGTTTATGTGTGTATAAAGATACAATATGTGATAAGCAAGTACAATAGTGACTTGGATTGTAACATGAAAAATATGGTACTTGGGATGCTCCTCAGTACTTTGGACTTGTAGATGTGTTGTCCCTATGACTAATATGAAAATATGAGAAAAAATGGAAGCTTTGCTCACTTAAATTATTGATTGAAAGGTTTTGGTAAGTTTTCTTATGATTTATCTGGTCTCTGTAAGGTTTGTGTTAGGTGTGGAATGAATGAAGATTCATCATATATTTATACCAATCCTCTTGGAGAATATATTACATTAAATCATTTATACCAACCATAGGTATACGTTTCATTTGAAAATTGGATGGCATTTAGGGAACTGAATGCTTATGTTGAGATAGGATACTTACATCGATATATCTAACTGACATGCAAGTGTTTGGGTAGTTGGAAAATAGGCATAGGTCTAGAAATTGCAGAGATAGAAGATAATCAACTTTAAGAGTTTTAAGTATGATAAAAGGTCTGATTAATCAGAGTAACATTTATCAGACTAAGGATAAGCAATAGGCAAACAAATATAGTGTATGTGATCCTTTCGATAGCAAGAAAGGTCTAGAACTAAGACTAATAGTCAAGGTCTTTATTTTCTAAATGTACAGGACTAAGGTGCTATATAATTTATAAATAGTGTCTACTCTCATGGTGAGTGTATATGATAGAGTATTTTAGGTGAAAACACATACTAAGGGGCCCATATTATCTACTAAACCCATATTTAGGGGTTTGGTTAGATTCACAAGAGTTGGTAATCACTGTGTCATAACCAATAATTATTTTTATGATTACTAATAATGGCATTGTATTGTTGAATGGAATAATTATGAAATATTCAAAACTGTGTGGCATCAAAGATATAAAGATAGGAATTTTCAATATGATTATATGTTTTTGGGTTTATTTTAAAGTTATATGTGATTACAACATATGCCATAGAGAAAATTTGTTATGTCAAGATTTGATCAAATGTTAAAATTCTCCTAGATTACTTTCCCCTCCTTGAAGAGAAATGATCCACATTACATGTAATTATGATATAGGATGTGAATAAAATGGAATTTGTACCTATATAAACCATGATTTCGTTACATATGGATATATTCCACTAAATCTGGACTTTAATAGCTCCAATATTGTTATTATTAGATTCTAACATTATTAGTATTAAATTCTAATATTATTATTATTATCATATTCTAATATTATTAAAATATAATATTACTATTATCAAATTATAATACTATTATCAAATTATAATATTATTCTTATCAAATTTCAATATTTTTATTATCATATTTCAATAATCGTTCAATATGGTTTTTCACTTTTTCATTTATAAACACGTAAAATCATGTCCGTTGCAGTTTGGAAAATATCATTGAAAAAAATGAAACACTAATATTATATTCATAGTTCAAAAAGTATGAAACTTGCCAAAATATTTTCCCAATACCTTATATCTAGACATTACAAATCTTCACCTTCATTTGCAAAACACTTCTCCTTGAACATGTGCAATCCAGGGTTGTATTCTATTTTTTAAATCTTCCATTTCTTTGAGTTTTTGGAATAATTTTAGTAAATATTGCTTTATAGGCAAGTCAGGGTTACCATCGTTAAATCTATGCCAGAATTCAATTGTTACTAGATTTTTATAATTATAAAATTTTATTCCAGTTGTGGTTAGATAAAAATTATGTTAGCATGTTTTATAGAAACTAATTATAATTTTATGGAACTCTCAACTGTATTTCTACATGGATTCTCTATTTTTATTGGCTAACTCTATTCTCTATGTGATCTTATAATTGTCTTGTGAATTACATAAATATTTTAATAATTCTATTGTAGTTTGATCCAAAATTTGCTATTTTTGCTTGAACAACCTCATGATATATGTTTTCCCAAATACCTCATGTATCTTGATGCCTAATATTCAACCAAAGGTTCTTCGATCTTAAAAGTATTATAATGCTCAGCCTTTATATTATAAGAATTTTAAAATGATTATTCAAAAATATGCTAAAGACTTTTTTTGGTTTCTACACAACAATTAATATCACTACATCACCTTTTTTAATCTTGACAAGAAACATGTTTTTAACATTCTTACTCCTTTCTTCTACTATGTAATTACAATTTTAAAGTAGCAGAATTTTATATATATAGTTGAAGCAATGTATTTTTTTATGTTCAATTATTTTATTAAACTTATTTTTTATATCATTTTTATTAGTCTTATTTTGTAAAATTGAAATACAAAATATTTTGTATAAGACCATTATGCATATAATTTATTGTGGGTTCCTTTTTATTTTTAATCTCAAAGGTGGATTAATCTATTGTTTACTTCAACATATATTAAACTCATAAAATTATGTAGCTTTCATATACCAAGAGGTTCCAAGGAAAAAAAAACATAAAAATAATAAAATAATCATGAATTGATAATCATTGTTAACTACATTGAACTTTTAAATTTTTGTTTGCTAGCTATTTTATGGACAATTGTTTTTAAAATGAATAATACGAAGAGAAAAATGATACTTAAAAATAAGAGAATGATTAAATAAAAAATAATGGTAGATATCAAATTATTCTCAACTCTTACCTCCTTGCCATGAAAAACAAAGGATCTCCAAAGATAAATAATATAATATTTTGTTTCATGAATATATGAATGCAAACATACTTGAATTAGTACATATATCCTGTTCTATATGCAAGACAAAAAATAAATTGCATCCCCTATTCTATGTTGTATCTGTATTAAATGTTGAATAATTAGTAGATAAAAACACATTTTCATTTTCTATTTCATCCCTTTCTAAGGAGGAGTAAATCTATATTCATTACAAAATGAGTTTTAATAATTATTTATGTGTCTTAGCATTGATTTGTCATGCTTCTTGTAGATGAAAGAAAGGAAATCAAGCCATGGTTCATGCATAGGCTCCCCATGTGATGTAATATGATGTCATATCCATTACCTAACACACGATTTTCTGACATGATTTTTGACCCCTCAATGTTACTAAAAGTTGGGTGTTTTTTAAAGCTTATGTTGTTGTTTGAAAGTGATGATCTTATTATTTTAATATAAAATTCAAATTTAATTGTAAATTATTATAATTTTATTATTGAGTAAAAGTAGATTTTTGAAAGGATTCAAATCTTTATTTTTTATAAAAAAGTTATAAATTAAACAAGAAAATTAAGAGAAGTTTTCTATAATCAAAATAGAGTTAGGCAAAAACTCATGTAAAAAGAATGTCTAATAGAAGAGAATTAAAAATAATTAAGAAATAGTGAAATTATAATAAAAAGATAACAAAGAAAAATTAAGAAGATTAAGACAAGAAGAAATCAATTAAGGCTCTAACAATGTTCTATTTTTCCTTCAAAAAGTTTAAATTATCTTCAACCACTTCAAAACAAATAATATTAGCTTCAACTTATTTATCTTTCTTTTAGCATTTGGTTTACTTTTGCTATGGCATCCTTTTATTAGAACTCCTCCTCTTCTTCATATCATCCTAAAGGATGAGAATGAAGGTTGCATAGTTTTGCATCATCACCCTCTTCATCTTAAACATAGTTTTTAACATATCATTTAGAGAGGTATGATTTACCTCCATTGTAAATATCTTATTTTTTAGATTGTTCACATTCTCCAAGTTCACATAGATTAATAGTAGTGGACCAAAAAACTTTATTAAAAGGAACTCTGATTTGTAGTTGGGTTTAATCGTCATTTAGTCATTAGTCAAGAAGATCAATTATCATTCTCAGTCTCCCAATTTCAATCATTAACCACTTGATAATACTCTTTTGGAAGATTAATTCCTTATTTATAGAATAAACCTTGAACTTTAATTTTTTCCTATGAGTCTCCCTTGAACCCAGTTAACCCTTTATGATGCTCTCAGACAGAAAGATGGATCTCAACATTGCCCCTATCTAAAAACTGAGAGCTTAGATTATCATAGACATTCTTGTTTGCTAATATGTGAGAGATCTTATTGGGGCAAGGATGGACATAGGAATTTATCTCAATATTAACATTAGGACTAGAAACATTAGGTTAATTGTTAGTCTGAACCTTTGGCTCTTTATTTTAAAACTTATTTTGGGTGAGAATAACCTTAATTAACAACAAAATTATGGAAGTGGGGATCCTTGCCAGAAGATAACTTGACCTGCTCATAGTGACTAGAATTGGAAGGGACTGAAACTACAAGAGCGAATTTTGGAACATAAATGGTCTTAGAAAATTCGGACTTGGATTCTTTGAAGAGGAAGAGGACAAGGCCTTGATTTAGGGGAAGCTCAGATTTACCAATTTGACTATCTAAAACAGAATTCTTAAGAGATAAAAGAAGGAAGAAAGGAATACTAACCTTCACCATATGTCTGAAATGATTGAGGAATGTGAAGTGGTAGGAGAAGACACATTTGAACCTCCCCTCAAATATAATATACATTATAATTTGGAGTGACATTTATCTCAGGTCTTTGGAACAAAGTCTTTAGAGTAATTTTCCTAGAGCTTACTCTGCTTTTGATTACATCTGAGAAAGGCTTTGAAATCTCCCTATTTTGTCCCCTTAGCCTCGTAAAAATTCCCGCCCCCGCCCCTGCCCCGGGGCCCCCGAATAATCAGACCTATAATATTAGTATCAAACACACTAAAAGTGAGGCATTTAACAGTGACATACCTGACATTCCAGAATTTTTTAGAGCACACAATGTCAAACCTTTTAATTATTTTCATGAAATTTACCAATCCACCTCTGTGGAGAATGTGCCACACAATGGGGTTTTGCCTAGTGATATTAGAAGTAACCAGTTCAGTTCTAATCCTATCTGTTCTCATCTCGAACACAAAAGGGAAACCCTGTAATAATCATCTTTACCATTGAGAGTTGTTTTCAATCTGTCACTAATCCAGATTAAAACAAGAAATGAAGTTTTAACCCAATTCCATAACATTATTATGAATTATATTTTTATAATTTTTGTTATTGCATCTGGCCTTTTTTTAAAGTGTCAGAATAGAGTAAGTGCATATTATGCTTTTAAGTTTTAAAAACAGCCCCCCCAAACCAAAAAAAAAAAAATCTAAAAAAATTAAAAAAATTATTATTTTTTTAAAAGCTACTCTTCGATCCTTCAAAGGATTTAGGTAACAAGAAATCATGTTGAACAAATCTTGCAAAGTTCGGGTAATCAATTGTGCACAAATATTTTACAAGTGTCAAGTATGACACTAAAGAAGAGACAGAACTTTCCGCTGAAAAATAAATAAGAAAAGACATTGTAATGGAAAGGTTGTTCTAATAAGCCTATTTTGTATCCAGGTCACAAGAATTCTGGTTATTATATGAAACAGAATTTTACCGAGATATATATATATATATATATAACGATTATCATATTTTTTTCAATCCATTTGAGAGGCTGCATAATACAAAGAAAGAGGTCTGTCAAAAGCTTAAAAGACAAAGTAATGGCAAGGCTTTGCCAATAAAGGCTATTATGTATTAGTTCATCATAACCAGGACTACCATATGAAACATAACCTTATCAATAAGAAATTAGAAGCGAATTGGTTATTCTGTTTTTTTTCCATCTATGAACATGTTTCTTTTAATATATGAATATGATGTTCATCACTTCTTCTATTGTACTATTGTCTTAAGTTTGACGGTTTCAATGCATTTCTAAGTCGCTTGTACAGTAGGGACTTGTTGCAGCTTCGCTTTTGATTAAAGATTTAACCACAATAATAAACCAATTGCCTAAACGAGGGCAAAAATCTATTGTTGGAAAGGTGTTGATTCATTCCAAACTGTTTATGTTTTCCAATACAACTAAAATACATCTCAATGCATGAAGACGAGTTGCTTTGCTCAACAACATTATACTAAAAAAATTTAGCGAGACGTAGCCATGTGTAGAACGGCCATGGAATGTAAATTCAAACCCGATGAAGCTGATTTAGAAAGATTCTGATGCTCTGCAGTTTAGGGACTCTGAATTTTAAAGACGGCAAAGCATATTCTATCTCTGATAAATACAGCCACTTCAATTTCTTTGAATAATAATATATTTGCTAAATGATTCTTTAGATTTGTCTGGGTCATATCAAAATCACTTCCACTTTTAATATTCTGATCAATACAGTAAGTTATTGCGATGTACTTTGCACTTTAGACTGCATGACCGGAAAAGAAATGTGTGAAAAAGAAAGATTTCCATATAATAAGTCATCGGTACAGCAGTCATGAGTTTAACCAGTACTCATAAATTGGTGGAAAAATTTTATCAATTTTTTTTTTGAAAAAAGGTAATTGATTATCTAATTAAAATCAACAATTTGTGAGTGCTGGTTAAATTTACTCCTAAAGCAAAACCTTAAAATGAGCACTTCTACAGATATGGTTGGTGAGTAACTTAGGCAACGCGTTTTTTAAGATTTCCTTTGAGGTTTTCATTAAGGAATCGAGACAGAACAAAATAATGAAGCCTTCTAGGAAGCTTTTTATGTACTTGACATGATTGTGAATTGCAGAGACCACCTCCAAGATTCAAAATTCGAAGAGTGTGTGAGAAGAAAGATTTGAATATGTTTAGGAGTGGTTCATCTCCAATGATTCGCCAAGCTTATTCTTTTGAGGAGCATATTTGCTTCTAATTATGCGATTTCAATCACACTTTGATGGAATCGTTCAACTTTTTATGACGAGCTGACTAATTCGGAGATTAGCAACTTTTGTTTAAAAAAGATTTAGTGCAATGTATTATCCCATGCGCGAATCATTGGAGATGAACCACTCCTAAACATATTCAAATCTTTCTTCTCACACACTAATGGAATCATAAAAATAACATTACTTTTTTCCGGTGACCCAGTCTAAGGTGCGAAGTGCGTTGCTATAACTTGCTTTTATTTATCAGAATTAAAAAAAGATCTCAGGGAAAAGTGCTTTGCATACTCCACACAAATACCGAGAACAAATTTCTAATATATCATTCTTCACTGAAATAGAAGTGGCTGTAGTTATCAGAGAGTAAATATATGCTTTTAACAAAGTTTCCATTGCTCTAACTTGCTGTATTTATCATAATTTACACACATGCTTTTACCAAAGTTTTCTTTCTATTTAATTTTGTTTTTGTTTTTTCGCATGTGTTGCTGCAATCTCAGCTTCAACTATTAGACAGTTGAATCTGAAAGACGGTTGTTGTACGAAATTAGGGTATATGTCCTTTTTTGAAATGTTCGATTACGAGGCATGAAGGTGGTCTCTGCAATTCACAATCATGTCAAGTACATAAAAGAGCTTCATTATTTTGTTCTGTGTGGATTCTTGAATGACAACTTCCATGAAATCTACGAAAGCATGATCTTTAAAGTTACTCGCCCACCACATCGCTAAAAGTGCTAGTTCTTATCTCTTTCGGATCTTAAAAACACGAAGCAAAACAAATGTGGAGTCATAGTGGTTCCCTTATCATTATAGAAGGAATATATTCAATTGGATTTCATGGAGGCTCTTGAGTGGGCTCAGCTGTTTCTTGTTCAGAGCACAAACTTTAATTACACTTTCAGGGTATCATACCTTTTTTTATCCCGAGCTGACTATCTAGCGCATATTTTTTTCTTAAATATTTAATCCAATGTATTCTGGCATGCAGGTATTCTTTGAGGGGACCATCTTTCTTACTACTTTGAGTATTAATAGTGGAAGTGCTTTTGATATCTCACACAGACAAATACAAAATACAAATTTATAATATATTATTCTTCACATAAATAAAAATGGCTGTACTTATCAGAGATGGAATATATCACAGACAACTCCAAAAAAACAAACTACAATTTTGACATTGACAACTTCTATGAAATATAGGAAAATGTGTTGTCACCCACCAAATCAGTAAAAGCGCTCATTCCGCCACCCGCTCGAAGAAATGAGTATTTCGGATCTACTATCGCCCTATATCAAATGTGTCTCAATCAATCAATCAATTAATTAATTATTTTATTTATTTATTTATTTATTTATTTATATTTGTATTTTATTTTGGCGAAAGATCTTAGAAACAACTTTGTAGCCATGGTAGAGTCCAAATCAATAGAGTGAATAAATTAAAGTAGAATACACTTTTTGTGATGCAATAACAGGAATTTAATTATGCATTTAATTATTTAGGCTCTCGTGTGGGCTCGGTTGTTTCTTATTTGGAATATAAATCGTCTTTCACTTACTCATAAAGTCCTTTTCATAATTAATCCATTCTTATGTTTATACAAATTTAATTTATTATTAAAATATTGAAATTTTATGTAATAAAAAAATTAAATATTGATTTTTTTTTGACGTTGTTTGTAGTTCACTTTTTGATAGGGGGTGCAAGGAGAAACATTTCATAACTATTGTTTCGTAGAATTCGGAGGGAGCGACAACATTTTATACCGCCTCTTGGTAAAGTTTAGCGGTAGTGTCTCGAAGTAAAAAATCAATGAGTCAAACCCCTATTTCTAGGAAGATAAATTCCAGGAAAAATTCAAACGATGCTTTACCAATTAGATGTATATCCTTGTGTAGAGTTTGCATATAATTTAAGATAAGTTTGCATATAATTTGTTCATTTTGAAATTAATAAAACTTGATATCTTTTACTGTTGATGTTTCTTTAGTTTTGTTAAGATTTTACACATAATTTTGATATTTTCTCTTATACATATTTAATTAGGGGAAAGGTCCCAATAACCGTGCACCCTAATTTTGGACAGCAAATTAAAGTGCCATAACATCGCACTAGATTTCAAAAAAATTACCCGTTTTAATATGCCATCTTATCTACTTATAACTAAAGTTTCAAGGTAGAGGTCATAAAATACATTTTTTAAACCTATGACCAAAACTTAACCTTTAGAGTAGCAATAATTGTGCATTAGAGTATCAATACTTGAGTCTTACTTCTTAAGATGTGATTGGTTACTTTTAATTTTATAAAGTAAATGTTGAACAAATATTAGATACTACATGTTCAGCTTTTAGTGCACTTTAATATTTAGACATACTAATATATTCCATCAACGAAACACATATTAACAAAAGTCTTATTCAATAATTAGAACATACACAATTATTAAGACCTTTCTTCTAAATCATCTCTGTTATTTCAAATTTATATTCTATTTATTAATTATTTATTGTTGTGAAATATCTAATTTCCTAACATCTTGCAACATGCTGATCGAATTATAAAAAATTACAAAGATGCTTTTAATTTAATATAAGTGGCTGTAATTAGCAGAGACGGTGCGTTTAAAATTCTAAGAGTCATCGAACCGCGAAGCATTAGAATCTTTGCAAATGATCAGCTTCATCCGGTTTTCATGTGCTTTCGATGGCCGTTCAATACATGAATATCTCTTTATGAAAAATATTACTACATTGCTGCGGAGCAACGCAACTGGCCTTTATGCATTAAAATGTCCTTTCGTTTTACAATCATAAATAATTGGCGACCATTCGAATTCGAATGGTAAAGTTGAGACCTTCATAAGCCCAGCAATGTTTGTAACTCAGCAGATCAAAGTTAATGGGCGGCAGAGCCAACCTTTCGAGAAATATAGACTAAGTTGTATCCTTTAGCGCCCCCCTAGACCAACAAAGCAATATAGAGCATTAAATTAAGCCACCATTGCAAATAAACTGGTGGTTTGCATGGGATGCTAGTCATGCAAATTTCCCGAAACGACCAACTTCTAATAGCTCATCTCCTTGAAGTAGAGGATCCCACCTAGTGTTTGTATTGTTGACTACTTACACATTTTCATCAAGGACCCCACCCAATGTTTAGTAGACACAAAAACTTGTCAAAGAAAGAAGGAGAACCATGCTGCACTAATAGAGGACCCTCATTGCCATACCGAAGTGGTGGAGGAACCTAGTCACCACATCGTGTCAGAGGAGGTAATGTCTTCTTGCAAAGATTAGCCAAATCACTTGTGACAACAACGACAAGAGTGACTTCTTATGTGACTGTTGACGACGAAAATTGCGCTTGATCTTAATCAATCAACAATGGGAAGTTTCAAGCTGTGGGACTGTGCGGCTTGAAACAACCTCCAAATTTTAAAGAAGCTGGTCTCTTCTATTTTACCAAGTGTTTGGGGGAAAAGGGATAGGAAAATAAACAAAAATGCAAATGCAAGAATTGAAACCTAACTATGGCGATGCCCCTGAGTGTAATCATAATCCTAACCTAAGCACAGTGAGACTATTATAGGATTTAATTACATTTAAGAGCAGACAAGTGCATGATCAATGTAAAAGGTCGAAATAACAGAAACAAAGGCTCACAGCAGGGAGTTCTTTCGCTGAGACATAGAGAATGTCAACAAAGGCATAGTGTTCAATCTTCTTAAATGAATTTTCCAGTCACATAAGAGGCGCAGAAGTCACATACAGTTATGTAAACCTTCCAATTCAAGAAAATGAGACAAAAGCAAATGACAGTCCTAATCACAACTCCAGAGAATCTACAGCATAAACTAATTTGCAAATGACACAGACAACACCAACCAAGGCATGGAGCTCAAATTTCCTTAATTCATTCAGCCACATAAAGGGCATAGAAACATGCACAATTATATCAACTTTACAACTCAATAAAATTGAGACAAGAGCAAATGATGTTACTAGTCAAAAACTTTAGCCAGTCTAATACTATGAGAAATCCCCCCCTTTCTATGATTTTACAATTCTTCTTATATAGCCTCGGATGTCTCTTTCCATTGCTTTCTTTCTCGCGCAATTCCACTCCGTCTTTCACTCGCAGGGGACAAAATAGACGGCACTTTTAATGCCTCGAATGCATCCTGGTCTTATCAAGAACTGCCCTGACTGCGGCATGGTGATTCATGTCTAGTACCCCCCTTCGCACCTAAATTTCTCGTTCCATCATCTGTTTGGCCGCTCAACTATCTACTCTGCCTCTGTTGTTAGGGGACAAACAAACGTCTTCAATGCTTGCAGGTTCCACAAACCTACCCGGTGCACTGTTCTATCTACCAAGAATAACTTCCGCCTAGTTTCCCTCCATCTTTGTTGTAACAAATAGACGGACATGAGGACACTTAGTCAATCCATGAAAATTCTCTTTTTGTCTAGAGGGCACCAGAGAATGACACTTGGCCGCTTCCACTTTCTCTATATTCTGCTTAGGAACGCTCAGCCTTCGACATCTGTCATAATCTGTTTCCTCGATACTTTGCAGTTTTATCAAAACAAAACTCACCGTGTCCCTTGCTCGGGCAACTTTTCAGGAAGGGATGGATGCACGTGGCAGTCTTTGCATGTTGACACTCGACGCTTCCTTAGTCCTTTGAAATAACGTCTGGGACCCACCACAATCTTCATTCGGCAATTAGGCTTGAAGATGGTCTCTCGGAAATTGACACGTGGCTATCTCCGCTACTTCTAGGAAGATACGTGGCATCTTCAGCTTCTCCGTCTAAGGGTATGTGGCACCTTCCGCATCATTCAGGAATGAAGTAGAGAGGGACCCGAAGAGTGACACTTGGCAGCCTCCGCTGCACTTCAACACTTAAGCAAAATGAAATGATGCCCTTATGCATTGAATGAAAGCATTGGAACCACATCTCCTGAATGCTGACACGTGGTGACTTCCACTGCTTCTTCAAAAAGGTAGTTCAGGGCCTCCGCAACTGCCACCTAGCACTTTTCGCATTTCTATTGCTTAGCTCGTTGAAAGTCTTTGTCAAAAAGTAGAATGAAATGCGGGTGCTTCTATGAGTCATGAATGCTGGCACGTGGTGTATTCCAATTAACTGCCACTAGGTACGTGGCACAATCCACGGTTCTCTAAAAAGTTACAAAAAGGGGCTCGGAGGGCGCCAGCTGGTCGGCTTCATGTCTCAGAGGGTGACACTTGGTAGCATCTGCTGCACTTCGACACTTAGGCAAAATGAACCCGTCCTCTGCTCCAAAACTCTACCGCTACGTCCAAGGTGCGCAGGAACCAAAATTGCAATTCTCGACCCAAAATTTAAATACGACGTAGAGTCACAAAAATACTCTACAACGACCTTCCCTGTGGGGTCCATTGTTTGGAGATGAAAAAGGAGGCGCATAGGCAATCTTTCAATGCATAATTTCCTGATGATCCAATAACGTCTCATGGTGGGCCACCTCAAGATCCACCTTGTTTAAATCTACACTTGTATATGTGGAAAATATTTTGAAACAACCATAACCTTTTAATAAGTAGAAAACTAGGTATTAGCTTCAGAATTAGTAAAATAAATTGCTACATTTCTTTCTTTCCTAATTAAAAAGATAATTTCGATTAAAATAGTATGTCAAATTTATGTGTATCTTTCTTTCCTAATTAAAAAGATAATTTTCATTAAGATAGTATGTCAAATTTATGTGTATCTCATAAGTAGCATAGGCTAGACACTAAGGAGAATGTTCTTAGACTAACATAGAGAAAAATGGTTTATAAATAAACCATCTCTCAAGCCATCCCAATTTTAAAGCAAGCAAGGTTTAATTTTTTTCCCAACCTTTCCAAATATTATTTACCAAAAAGATCCTACGACCTTGATAGGAACATGAAGGATAGTAAGGTTTTGAAATCCTAACCCCTTTAAAGTTGTGCGTCCATAAGGAGACCCTTTAGAAATACAATTTTGAGGAAAAAATTTAAATTTATCATTCCTATAATTGACGCATATAATTTATTTTGTAAACAAAGAAGGGAGTTGATGATGATTCTAAAAACAACCAACCCTACCTCCTTGGGCAAAAAACACTAATCCCAATGTACCCAATGAAAGCCTTTTCTGTGCTTATAACTAGCCCAAAGAAAATATCAAACCCAATTTTCAAGCTTATGGTAGGAGGATTTAGAATGGAACCAACACAAGATGTAAAAGACATGAGTCATAAAGAGAAATTTATAGGAGACTTAAGTTTTCCCTACTAAAGATAACGACTTAGTGATCTAACATGAGATTTTTTTTTCAACTTGATCAATGGCATATTACCAGAGGTGGGATGGAGAGGATTGAAACACAAAGAGGATGTCAAAAATTATGAATATTGTACTGTGTTGAATCCATTTCAACTCATATCTCTACAACTAAGATGTGATTGAAAGATTGCTTGTAGTATTGAGCATTTTCCATTAAATAAAGCTAAGGCAGAAAATATTAAGATAATACAATGCATGCTTGATACTATCTTCTTCCAAAAAAGAGTGGGGAATGAGTCATCTAAAAAATGTTCACTGGCAAGTTGGGGGGATACATCCAAAGGTAAGGTGATATCTTTGACAACACCTTGGGCCATAGAATTTGCTGACAAATATCCAAATCCCTTTACAACTATAGCATAAATCACTTGGGCACCACATGGCAAAGAGGGAAACCTTTTCTAATAGATCTAAACAAACTTAATTGTTCCATGTGCACTCCATTGACTATAGACAAGGAAATGACTTTGCAAACAAAATTTGAATTGAATGGCGCAGTTATTTTACCATATTAAATTTATTGTAGCATCACAAGTATGAAAAGTCATTCAATGTGATCGTGATCTTTCTCAATGTCAATTTTGTTTAAAAATTATTATTGAGTAGATCTTCTTGCCCATTCCATGGCTTGGCATACTATAATAATTTTGTCTAAAATAAACTTTCTTTTGACAAAATTATCTCACTCAAGTCTAACAATTAGAGGAAGGATATTATGTATGCGAGGAGTGAGGTATTTAACAAAAATATTGTACAAGACATTTAGTAATGCAATAGGATGTCAGTTAAAAATCTATTTTAGATCACTTAACCCATGCATGAATTTGACATGCCCTTTTTTATTGATCTGGCCAAGCATTTTGATGTGAAATTCTTTGAGGTGAACTTGAAACAAATCCTCTCTAATGATATCCCATAACACTTTGTAAAACTCACAAGAAAATCCAATTACACATATAGGGTTTGTCATTAACCATATTCATGATAACATCGTTCAAGTATTCAATGGTGGGTAACCTATTTCATGTTACTCATTAGTAATGATAAAAATTACATAGAACTACCAAAATACACAGGTAAAGAGATTGATCTCACTTGGGAGAGGAATCACTAGCTTTGAAAACCTATTCATAATGGTAGAAAAATATTGAACCAAAGTTGGAAACTATGTGATGTATTTTTTATCTTCCCTAATATATATGATTTGTTGAATAAATATCCTAGCCTTTAGAATTTGAAATATTTCCTTAGAAATTTCATCACCAATCTTAAGATGATGTAACCTCTCTTTAATTTACACCCCCAATAGGTGTATTCACCTAAAATTTATATGAATTGTGTAAAATTTTCCCACTTGTAGTTAAAGGTGTTCATAGAAAGGCTCATCCCCATCTAAGGCTTATATTACATGGATCATCTCAAAGATAGTGGTATCTTTCAATGGATCCACACTAGATGAATACCATTAATGTGAAAGAATTGAGCTGTGTGAATTGTTGACCATTTTGGCCCTGCAGGCCAAAAGTCGGTCTCCTTCTTTCCCTACTGTTCTGAATCATCAGTCTTGGATGTATCCACCTTCTGCAAATGCTATATTTCCCTTTGAAATAAGTGTTGTTCTTATAAATAATTGATAGATCTAAGACCTATAGGTTTCAGTTCAATATGGAGCTTATTTTGCTTTGAACAAATGCCTTAGACAAGCCTTTTGACAAGGGAATGGGCCAGCAAGAATGAAAGTCTCTTACAAAGCCCCAAAGGTCAAGTGCCCTTGGGGAGGGTAGGAAGGTGCCGAATGGGGCTGTTCAAGTAGGTTCTGAAGAACATCTTGGGGCCCAAGTGCCCTTGTAGAGGGCAGGGAACACTTGCAAAGGGATCAAAGAGAAGGCTAAAAGGTAAGGTTTTCTTCAGAGAAAGACAAGGCAAAAGATAAAATATTCCTTCAGACTTTTGTCCGAAGGAAATCCAAGGAGAAAACAAAGGTTGAATTCCTTCAGACAAAATGCCTAAAGGAATTCCTTTAGACATTTTGTCTGAAGAAATTCACAAGGCAAGGAACTAAACAGAAGATTACCCTTCAGAAGGAAATCCATGGCAAAATAGCAAAGGCAAATTCCTTTAGAAAAAAGTTTGAAGGAATTCCTTCAGACATTTTGTTTGAAGGAATTTATCTGAAGGAAAAGACTGATCGAAAGAAAGAAAGGGGCCTAGGCATGAAGGAAGGTTTCCTTCAGGGAAAATGTCTGAAGGAATTCCTTTGGACATTTTGTCTGAAGGAATTGAGAAACCAAGGTACCCCGAAGGAGCCCAAAGGGTAAGTGCACTTGCGAGGGACTCTCGATTGCCAAAAGGGGGACCTTTTCCAAGCTCCAAAGGGACACCCTCCCTTTAGGAGGGTTCAAAGACAAAAGGCCGATGGAATTGAAAAAAAGATGAAGGAATTACCAAAGGGGTGACGGGCCCAAAGATGTCAAATTCAGCATCGCAAACTAGCCATTAGAATTCAAACATCCAGCAACATCCCTGCGAACGTCAAATTCAGGACAATGGAATAGCCATTGGCTTTCAAATGATGATGGGTGTGTGAACATCAATTTTATGGTAGTAAAATAACCATTGATCTTTAAATGCTTGAGATGAAGACCTGAAGGAATTCAAAGGCCTTAAGGCCAAAAGGAAAAGACTGGTGAGAAAGGAGCCCGAAGAGCCAAGGATTGATATAAGATAGCCTTGAGGGCCGAACGAGCCAAGAAAAGACAAAAGCTAAGAAAAGACAAAAGCCAAGAGTGAACTCAGTGACCCACTGAGAAAAGAGCCCGAAGAGCCAAACCTAGAAGCAGACAAAATAGTCTAGGTGGCAAAAGAAGGTGTCGACACAAGGAGTTATTGCTGTGGATAAAATAGTCTCCACCAAGTGGTCATCAAAGAACATGAACATTCAAGAGGGCAGCCCATTTTTTCTTTATTTGGCATTAATAGGCGGACAACTGCGCAAACTTTCATGGAAGGATGGCTTTGTTGGTTATAGAAAGGTGCGACCCATGCTTTTACATGACATTTAATATGATTTAAAAGCCAAAGTCAAGATTGGCAACTGCCACAGCATGGTTCCTTCAGTGACTTCCTCTTCCCAATGTATTCAACGTAGCATGGGCCACTTGTGGAAAAAAGGGTGCCATTGCTTTCTCTTCTCTATATATTGTAAAATCTCATTTGAGAAACATATCTCTCAGCTTATAAGGCGGAGCTCTACCAAAATTTACCTTGGATAAAAAAGAAGCATTTTTACCTCCATTTGAGCTTACACTTTTGCATATGTCTATGGATTTATCTAATGTTAAGTCATTTTCCTTCATGCTTTCATAGAATGATTCCAGCATGTCTAGTGTATTGTGAATTCTTCTTTTGCAAGGCAGCCAGAAGTGTCCACAGTAGAGTATAGGTGCATGTGAACAGGCTGCCATAGTGTGTCTTAAAACACCTCTGGTAGTTCTTCCTCCTTGTATCTCCAGAGGACCCCTAGCTCACTGATGCAGAAGAGTTTCTTGTGTCAAATGAAGTGTATAATGAGCTTGTTCTTGGTGGAAAGTGTATGACAAAGCTAAGTAGATCAACCTTTTTTTGGTGCATCACCATATTAGTTTAGGTTCTGTTTTTAGTAATCCTACTCTCTTTTCACCCCCCATTATTTGCAGTAGAAAATCTAGGACCACAGAGATGAATCAAAGGGAGCTGACCCTTATCTAGAGATTCTCCCCCATTGTGCCACATGGAAGATAGAAGCTCAGCCTTCTGTCAAGGGTGCAATCCACAGTGTCAACAATTTTTGGCACACTCGGTGGGACTCATTTTAATGCTCAGAAAAGTTCTAGGATTGGTGTTGGTCCTGTTACAGTAAGAATAAACCACTAATCCAGCATCTAACTTTTAATCAGGTGATTTTGGGACCTATTTTGTCTAAAGAGTTGAAGAATTTTGGTGTGTTCTTCAACTAGCCAGCCTTTGGAGGCTTTTTCATCAACACCAATGGTAACTCTGAGTTGAATCAGCTGGTTAAGCAGTCCTGGTGCCATCAAGAAATCATAGTTTGGTATGTATAATTCCATTGCTCAAAAGTATGGGCCTTATGTTTATATAGTTTTGATCGAGCTTAGGTTGTCCATACGGTTATGAGTTTTGCCCTTTGCAAGTTGGTGAAACATTGCGAGCTTTGCCTCTTCCTCCTAAGTTTGAGCAAGTCCTTAGCTAGCCTGGCTATGATCCTTACCAGCCTTGTGTTGATCCTTATCAGGTCCAATATGACCAGTCTCAGCCTTGTCATGAGCTATATTAGTCTTATGCCCAATTTTCTTAATGTGTTACTTCTCCTACTCAACCTAATATTTTTGCCAATCAACCCATTTTCACCTTCAAACAAGCACTATTGGGATATAAAAAGTATGTAGTGGAGCTTGACACTAGAAGGTGATGTGGCCAAGAAATTCTTGATCATTTCATCCATCAAATGAGAAATGCATTAGATCTAGTTAAGAGTGAATGGATTCCTGTTGAAAGAGCCAACTTGCAAAGGCTTACAAATGAGATGTTGGATGTGAGTGGTTTGATTGCATCTTTGAAAGAGAAGCTAAGTATTCATGAGAGGCAGCCTTACCAAGTCTACCAACTTTCATGCCCACTACCCCAAGTTTCATATCAGCCATATGCAGTCCCTACTCATAAGCTAAGTCAAGCATGTCAAAATCCTTTCCTCAATCATGTTGAGGAGAGTTTTGAAATAGTAAATCTTGTGTTTAAGGCCAATCTTGATAAGCAGATTGAATTGGCAAATCTTCACATCGCAACCCCATCACCCCAAAAAGGAGACTTCCAGTCCTAAGATCATGAGCTGGAGTAAAGTAGTTGAGTCATGGAGTAGCAAGGAGGAGAAAGACATTATTCGAGAGTGTGAGGTACAAAATAAGGCTAGTCCTTCTCAAGTCCCTTCCACCCTTCCTCAAGAAGATTCTTGTACTCCATGGCAGCCTTCATGCACTCCCCATTTCCATGATGATTCCTATCAGCTCCAAGAGAGACTCTTTCAAGAAAATCTAGCTAAGCAAATTGAAGAATTAGATGCAAAGGTGAGATTGCTTAGTGAAAGAGAGATGAAAGTTTCAGACCTTAGAGAGGAGCCTACGCCAAAAGACACCCCTTTTACCAATCCTCAAGCTAATTTTGATATTGATGAAGTGTTGGTCAAGTGGAGAGAAGAAAATCAAGTGATTTTGGCCCAAGGTCTGCCCCCATTTTCTCATGTGCTTTCAAAAGGATCCCCTACTTTCCATTCCCAACATGATTTTGACAACCCTTGTGTTCCACCTCCTTGCCCAGTAAATGAAGAATGTTTCTCTTGTGTTGAGGAATCCATCTTGAGGGAAGCAAGTGAAGAGGAGTATGCTCAGTTCATGACTGATCAGGGAGACTTCATGAGTACATATGAGGAGGAGATCACCATAAGTACCCCCTTTGATGAACAAGAAGACAAGTCACAAGCTTTTGCCTCTATCTTTGATGAGGAAGAGATGATCTTTGACTCTTTTCTCACTTTGCAAGACATCATGGAGGATCATGGATAGATTATTGATCATGTTTTGAATGATTTGTTTGAAGTCATTGGGGTAGGTTACACTCTTCTTCAAGGAGGCAATGAGTTGGTTGAGGGTGGAGAAGGCAGCATTGGGACTCAAATAAGTATATAAAGGGGCAACAAGCTTTTAGATTTATCCTTTCAAGAGGTTGGTGAATCTAAAGATGATATTTATGAAGTCATCAAGGAGGAATCTATTTTGAAAGAGGCATATGCAAAAGAGAGGATCAAATTTGTAGTTTCCCAAGAGGCTATCATGGATGACAATAAGGAGTAAATCATCATAGATGCTCCTTTTGAAGACATCATCAACAATGGAGAAGACACAGGTCATGCATACATGCAGATGTTCTAGTAGTATGAAGAGGAAAGTAAGCATGGTGAGCTCTCTCCTCCCTTGTTTGATGAACTTCCTTGTTGCTTTGATGAAGAGAATGACCATGCCATGGAACCTGAGTTGGAGGAGGATCAGGAGCATGTTTGGGAACAATTAGAGACTTTGGTTTCTGAGAAAGAAAAGGAGAGGCTCGTTAATATTGAGGAAAGCTTTGAAGAAGAGAGCCTTAACCAAGAAGGTGATGTTCTGTGGGATGAGCAAGCAGTTTGTGATCTCATTTCAGACATCACAATAGTCACCCTTCTTCAAGAAATCCATGAGGAAGTAGAAGATCAGTTTGACAGTCTCTTCAATGAGGCAGAAGGGAATGAGTCAATCCATGATGCATGTCAAAGGGGCTATGAGCTAAATGAGGCTTATGATGATAAACTATTAGCCATTGATTTCTTGGTGAGATACACTAGCATGAAGGGCCAACATTGGGCAAGCTTCCAAGAGCAAGATGAATACATATATGTTGGAAGCATGTTTGACCCTAATTCATTTGGATACAAGCCAATCAAGGTGGCAGGCAAGAAGAGCAAGTCACCAAATCTCCATTCTATTCAGCCACTTATCTGGCACCATAAGTTTTCTTGCCATGAAAGAGACTTAAGAAGTTTTCCCTTTGATCCAAGAGGGAGGAAACTATACCTAGTTAGCTGTTCATAGTAGTTTGTTTTCAGTTTTTCTTTCCCTAAAGTGCTATTTACATGTGTGTGTAGTTTTTTAGCCTTTGTTGTGCGTGTTTTCCTTTGTGTTTGAGGTAAAAGCTTTGATCAGTTCATAGGTATTTAGAAGGCTATTGCTAACCTTTCAAGTTGCATCCTGACTCCATGCCCAATGGACTTTGATGCTACCAGTCTTCTTCAACATAACATGCATGCTTCCCCTAGGAATCACCAAATTTGTTGACCATTTTGGCCTTATAGGCCAAAAGTCGGTCTCCTTCTTTCCCTACTATACTAAACTGTCAATCTTGGATGTATCCACCTTTTACAAATGATCAATTTCCATTTGAAATAAGTCATGTTATTATAAAGAATTGATAGATCTAAGACCTATAGGTTTCAGTTCAATATGAATCTTATTTCACTTTGAACAAATGCCTTAGACAAGCCTTTTGACAAGGGAATGGGCCAGCAGGAATGAAAGTCTCTTACAAAGCCCCAAAGGTCAAGTGCCCGTGTGGAGGGTAGGAAGGTGATGAATGGGGATGTTCAAGTAGGTTCTGAAGGGCATCTTGGGGCCCAAGTGCCCTTGCGGAGGTTAGGGAACACTTGTGAAGGGATTAAAGATAAGGCCGAAAGGTAAGGTTTTATTCGGAGAAAGACAAGGCAAAAGATAAAAGATTCCTTCAGACTTTTGTCTGAAGGAAATCCAAGGAGAAAACAAAGGTTGAATTCCTTCAAACAAAATGCCTGAAGGAATTCCTTCAAACATTTTGTCTAAATAAATTCATAAGGCAAGGAACCAAACAGAAGATTACCCTTCGGAAGGAAATCCATGGCAAAATGGCAAAGGCAAATTCCTTCAGACATTTTGTCTAAAGGAAAAGACCGACCGAAAGAAAGAAAGGGGCCAAGGCATGAGGGAAAGTTTCCTTCAGGAAAAATGTCTGAAGGAATTCCTTCAGACATTTTGTCTGAAGGAATTGAGAAGCAAGGTAGCCCGAAGGAGCCCAAAGGGAAAGTGCCCTTGTGGGGGACTCTCGGCTGCCAAAAGGGGGACCTTTTCCAAGCTCTAAAGGGACACCTTCCCTTTGGGAGGGTTCAATGACAAAAGGTTGATGGAATTGTGAAAAAGCTGAAGGAATTACCAAAGGGTTGACGGGCTCGAAGACATCAAATTCAGCATCACAAACTAGCTATTGGAATTCAAACATCTAGTAACGTCCCTATAGACATCAAATTTAGGACAATGGAATAGTTGTTGGCTTTCAAATGACGATGAGCGCGTGAATGTCAACTTTACAGTAGTAAAATAACCATTGATCTTTAAATGCTTGAGATGAAGACCTGAAGGAATTCAAAAGCCTTAAGGCCAAAAGGAAGAGACCGCCGAGAAAGGAGCCCGAAGAGCCAAGGATTGACAGAAGATAGCCCCGAGGACTAAAAGAGCCAAGCAAAGACAAAATCTGGGAAAAGACAAAAGCCAAGAGTGAACATAGTGACCCACTAAGAAAGTAGCCTAAAGAGCCAAGTGCAGAAGTAGAAAAAATAGTCCAAGTGGCAAAAGAAGGTGTTGGCACAAGGAGTTATTGATGTGGATGAAACAGTCTCCACCAAGTGGTCATTAAAGAGCACGGACATTCAAGAGGGCAGCCCATTTTTTCTTTGTTTGGCATTAATAGGCAGACATCTGAATGAACTTTCATGGAAGGATGGATTTTTTAGTTACAGAAAGGCGTGACCCATGCTTTTACATGACATTTAATATGATGTAAATGCCAAAGTCAAGATTGGCAACTGCCACAACATGGTTCCTTTAGTGACTTCCTCTTCCTAATTTATTCAATGCAGCATGGGCCACTTGTGGAAAAAAGGATGCCATTGCTTTCTCTTCGCTATATATTGTAAACTCTCATTTGAGAAACATATCTCTCAGCTCGTAAGGCGGAGCTCTGCAAAAATTTACCTTAAATAAAAAAGAAGCATTTTTACCTCCATTTGAGATTACAATTTTGCATATGTCTATGGATTTGTCTTGTGTTAAGTCATTTTCCTTCATGATTTCACAGAATGATTCTAGCATGTCTAGTGTATTATGAGTTCTTCTTTTGCAGGTCAGCTAGAAGTGTCCACAGTAGAGTATAGACGCATGTGAACAAGCTGCCATAGTGTGTCTTAGAACACCTCTAGTAGTTCTTCCTCCCTGTATCTCTAGAGGACCCCTAGCTCACTGATGCAGAAGAGTTTCTCGTGTCAAATGAAGTGTATAATCAACTTGTTCTTGGTGGAAAGTGTATGTCAAAGATAAGTAGATCAACCATTTTTTTTTATGCATCACCGTATTAGTTTAGGTTATGTTTTTAGTAATACTTCTCTCTTTTCACAGCCCCCCCCCATTGTTAGCAGTAGAAAATCTAGGACCATAGAGATGCATCAAAGGGAGCTAGCCCTTATATAGAGATTCTCACACCAGTTTTTCTAGACCCACAGCAAGAGGGGAGTCTCCATTGTGCTGCATGGAAGACAAAAGCTTAGCCTTATGTCAAGGGTGCAATCCACAACATCAACATGAATGATGGCATTAGATCAGATTTAATCTTGCTAGAAGTTTTTAATAAACATGGCACTAGGTTCGGAGCCCATCAAATGTGAGATAGATTCAAAAGAGGCTCACTTGATTAAAAAGCTTCAAAACATGTGTTATGTGAGTCCTATAAAAATGAAATTATTTTTTTAATTTACCACCTCTTCACCTTTTTCCTCGAAACCCCTAATGGTAAAATCATGTATAATTATTAATATCCTTTTGAAATAAAATCATTTTGTTGAAATAAATTGTATCAATTATTAAATTCCTTTGAGAAATTTTATGTACTTAATGATAAGGTTATCGATAAAATCTTTTAGAACCTTTTATCTATAGGGAAAAGACATCTCTCAATGCATGTTAATAAACTTAAACTAAGTAACACATATTACATGAAAATAATAAATTTCAAGGGTTGATAAGCACATATAGGCATGCATCTATATAAATTACCTGTGATATTTCCTAGATTACTTGATATCTATATTTCATGAGGATGATATTGAGAATCACTCCATTGGAGGTAAACAAAAGCTTCAAAATCTCATGATGAAGAAAGTGCATATTTTTTAGGCTTACATTCCCTTCCACAATATAAACCATTAACCCACAAAAACATTTTTAATTTTAGGAAAACAATGGTTCTTCAATTAATGTTAAAAGGACTATAATTCACAAAGTTGTTAAAATTATTATTAGCCATTTAAATTTGTTTTGAAATATATTCCAATTCTCTTATTCGCTAATCCATATTATGTTAGGATTTGTGAATCATGCCACATGTGTTGTGTAATTTTAATCTTACTAAATGTATTGTTGATTGTGAATTCATTTAGAATTCACCTCCATCTCTGACCTATCAATCATGTCACATGTGTTTTGTAATTGTACTCTTACTCAATGTATTGTTGATTGTAAATCCATTTGGAATTCACCTCCATCTCGCACCTATCACATTTGATAAGTGAAACTAGTGTTTGTTACTAATTTTGTTAGGCATATATATTTTAATTTCAAATATTACATATTTTCTTTGTAATTATGTCAATTTTAATTAAAAAATGAAGTTCATTTATTATAAATATAGTATCCAACCACCATATTATTTACAAAAATGATAATGTCTCAAATATATTAATAAAAATATCTTTCAACTCATAACTCTTAAATATAAAAAGTTTCAATTGTTTATAATTGTACATATTATGATTATCACAATAACACCCTATAGTTATAAAGAAAAAGCTTGTTTTTTATTGCCAAATTAAAATAATACATGGTATCATGCAGACCTTTCACCTTGTATCTTACATATTTTTTAAGTATTGAAAAAATAATAAATTTTATAAAGGTAGATGATTTCTAGAGCCAATATCAAACGTAACACACGTGAATCATTATAAATTTCCAATTGTGAGTATAAGTGTATTGTGAAAGTTTGATATTTAAGGATTTATATAAGAAAAACTATAAAAAAATATTGTGAAGTGCATGATAATTACTATCTCTAATATGTTTGGGCGTCAACATATTACTAATTATGTTAATTTTTGTGTCCTTTTCAACCGCGAATATTTGTCTAGCATGTTGTGACCCTTCACTTTAATCTTTTGTAGGATCCATGACAACAAATTTATTATAAAATATAATGGACTTTATACCATAGGTTTAATTTTTGGACTCATTACCACTAAAATGCAATATATTCTTCGCTTCTATCATAAATATGATTAATATCCTATTATTTATATTAGATTTCCATTTAATATAACATTGAATTGATTTTTACCACTAAATACATACCAAAAGTATCTTCTTTAATTAGAACCATAATATCATAAATTTAAAAAATTCTCAATGGTACATAAACTAGTAATTTATCCTCGGTGTAAAGGTATGGTAATAGAAAATGTAAATAATATGTCATCATAATATATTACCAACATAATGGGATGGAGAGGTTATAATACCTATGATTTAATTTATTGATTTTATATGTTTTATATATGTTAGGTATTTATGTGTGGTGTAATCATGGTAGGGGATCCTAGTGAAGATATGCCCTTGTTTGTGAAACCAAAATCACACAATAGAAAATATTCATTATTTATTAATAAAATAAGTATTTATGACATCTACATTCACAATGATGATCTATTAGATACTTTGTTCTCTATGAATCTAAGTCTATTAGTTTTTACAATCACTCATTATTGTGACCTCCTCTAATGTGGTCTCTTTCTGATTTATATACTCTTTTTCAAGTATTCGTACTTGAAAACCCACTATCTATGATTATGCACCCTTTTATCCATCTAATCCCCAAATATCTATCTTGGTCATAACTACCTCACCAAATCAAAAGATAATTTAACCATCACACAAATGGATTCTTGAAATTTCTGTCATTAATAATTATCTACATAAGTGATCATATGGTGCATGAACTTTGTTAATCTAAATATCTCATAAATATATTTATCTCGAGATCAAAAATGACTCAATTGGTGATCCCAATAGGAATTAATGGCCACTTGAAATATGTGATTTCATTTTCATGGATGTACAAGTTCCCATGATTGCACCATGTGGCATAATCTTGGGGTGTATGTACCATGGCCTCTAAATGGTCCCTATAAATTTTATATTTCCCCTTGGGAGAATATAAGGTCATGGCCTACATGACTTATTAAATCCACTTTATAAATTGTTCACCCATCCACCCATTTCCACTATGGATTCTATTTATATCTAGAAACTCAGGGATCAAATTAAATACACTTAAACATGATCAATAATTCATCCAAAGTTGTGACCCCACCATTTAATTTTGACCTATAAGTAGGCCTTGATTGTGACACTTGCAATAGTCTTGAGATATAAGACTCACATGACTGCTTAAGACTTTGTGGGAGGAACTTAAGGCAAATGGCACTTTGTGAACTTTGTACTAATCCATGGATACATCCTAAGTAAAAAAGACTTTGTTTTAACATGAACATGATATTAAATTTGGCATACATCAATACCTATCAATCTATCATACCTTGAACCAAGTACCCATGATGTTTCAACATATATGCTGGAGATGCCACATTTAAAGTGTCTTAAACTTATGCCTATCATTGCACATTAACCAATCTCAAATACTTATTTGATTTTAGGTGGAAGATTTATAACATATACACATATGTGTATGGGTCTCCAAGGAACATGGAGACTATGGCTGAAATTATAATTAGGTGTTTGAATGTGTGGTTATTGATTACTTTAGAGACTTAGGGAATATTGAAATGGCCTCATGAACATTGAAACTTAGGTTGAGAAAAGAATATATTTGTGGCCATTACTTTCTTAGAAACTTATATTTTCATAGTAAAATGTGACAATGTGACCCTATGAAATCATTGATACTATTTCAACTCCATGAACTAGAACTGACGTCTGAAAAGTTTCCCTGAGACTCCTTATTAAAATTTGTAAAAACTATTTACTTAAATTTGTCATGAAAGATTGTACACACACCTTGGATGTTCCACATCATACATTTGATGTAATTAAAACTTGATATCCTACTCACATCAGTGTAATAAGTGATAAAAAGACTTATTTTTTTACTAAGTCTAATGACTATGGAATTTGCTTGCAAAATACCAAATATTTTAGTTTATTTTATATTTTTCACTTCCACTTTTAGCTTCTTGCTATCTTCAAATCCAGTCTCTTTGATTCATATTTGATCAATCTTTCATATTATATGGGATTATACCCACCATAGTTTTTCCTCCTCTACCATAGGCTTGTCATCATTTTACCCATTTTTTGGGCATAGTCCCTCCACCTCCACCAATTGGTTCTCTTCTTCTTTGTCCATCTCATTATGGAATGAAATCCACCTTCATCTAAACTCATTCATAAAGATGATGTTATTTTCATATTACCTTATCGTATGGTCTTATACCCACTACTACCATTCAACCACATCATCTTAAAGCCTCGATGTATTTATTCACTCACTATCTAAATTGTTATTGGATCTTTCCATATTCCACTCTTCTTTAATTACAACTCATATTTCCTTATGGATAGCATCACTTCCTTTCTTTCCTTGACACCATCATATCACTTATGGCTTCATAATTTTAAATATACTTAAAAAAATATTCTTATTTATTTGTGTTAAGAAGTGTTGTCATTGATGTCAAGGTTGATGTCATTGATGTTATGAGGAAGCCATGTGACAAGAGATAATTTGAAAGCAAGAAAGAATTTGAAAGAAACCTATTATCTCTTATATTATCATTGATGTCAAGGTTGATTTGAAGGTTCAGGTTAGCTTGAGGTTGTTAGTGTTATCACAAAGAGGTATGATGGTCAGAGGTATGATGGTCAAGTAAGCATTGAAGCATGGTTATGAGGCTGTAGGTCTGCATGAGCTCATGTGAGAATGTTGATCAGAAAGAGATTTTTGAATTGGTTTGAGATTAATATTTGAAGATTTTTCCTATTTTATATCATTAAATTAATCATGTTCGAATACTAGTTCTTGAGTACAAGGTGTCTTGAGAAGCCTAGACATGTAATTAGTCATGGCATGTAAAGTCCTTGTGAGAAGGTATGAGTATGGTGACTTGGTAAGATGGATGAAAATAGGAATGAATGGTTGTATGAGGTTGATTGAGCATGAATTTGAGGCATTATATCACTCATGATATTCTTAGGGTGATCCTACATGGGTAGGATCTATAGATCAAGTCTACAACTAGACCACTTCTAGACCATGTTTGGCCTAATGAGGTATCATGGACTATTTTCAAGGAATGTGAAGGATGTATGGATATGTTTAAGCATGAGAGAGGTTGATTAAGTATGTGATTTAGGTGTAAATAACATATAAATAGGCATAAATATCATTTTTAAGTCCTAATATGGTTGATAGGTCAAGGTCTAAGCGAGCAAAGAGAGAGAGAGAGTGTGTGTGTGTGTGGCCTAATGAGGGCTCATGATCAGATTTCAAAATGTTTGAGATTATATAAGAATTTTTAGAGGAGATTTATGTTTTTTTAATTCTTTTCATGTAGTTTTAGGTCTTAGTGTGAAGGACAAGGCATGGAAATTTGTTTAGAGGTCTCTTGAGTACACAAAATGAAGGGTTCTCAACCCGAGTAGAATTTTCTTGTGCTCATCAAACCTCTACATGGGAAGATAATATATTCATGGTAGATGGGAAAGGTTCCTATCTCAAAATTATAGGATTTATTTTTTATATTGAGGGGTTATGTTTTATGAACAACGTTAATAGTGGAAGTGTGTTTAAACCTTCTTAGAACCCTAATAGTGACCTGATGTTGAATATATGATTCAAAAGTGATCATGATGGTTTGGAATGATTAGGTAGTTAAATTTATGTTATATTTAACTTTCCTGGGTACCTCTAGGTGGTTGTGGTTAGAGAGAGGAGAGAGAAAATGTGAAGATATAGGCTTATTTTTGAAGAAGTTATTGTAACTATAAAAAGTTGTATTGGATAAAGTTTCAAAATTGATGAAGGATGAACACTGAGACTTATTTTTGATGTCCATGAAGGTTTATGGATAGGTTATAATCCTAAAGCTTTCTAAATCTATCATTCCAGTTAGCTAATCACTAACACACCTAATGGTGCAAATAGTGAGAAACCCAAGTAGTAGTGAGAAGATAATTAGGAATGTGTTATCATGATATAACGATGAAACTAAGTTTATGGAGATTTTTTTTGGTAATTTTATTTCCTATTCATGCTTGATATAAATATTTAAATTAAGGTACAGTGGTGAAAATGATGAAGCCAAAATGGCTTATCTAGCTCAGTGAGGTCTATATATAGTGAGGTCATAAGATTGGTTTGCAAGACTAATATTTACCATTTAACCATATGATATTTATATTTAAGAATGGTATAATTATCTCATATTACCATATAATTACATAATAAGTATTTTAAATTAGTCATATAGGTGTTGAAGGTCAATGTCATCATGACTGTGCTTCAAGGTAAACTGGCAGTTCTAGGTAAGCAAGTTACAGTGATGAGTTTGAGAGTCTATGCCCTAATTTGAAGTATCTAATACATATGGTATTGTTTTTTATGTATTTAAAGTAATATTAATTATTTTTAAATTCTTATAATTCATTATTATAGGTTAAAATTTTGAAATCAAAATGGCTTGTCTAGTTCATGCAAGACTGTGTGAAATAAGATTAGAAGATTGGTCTACAAGACCAATATTTGACATTAAACCTTATGATTTTTGTATTTTAAAGTGGTATATAAATTTAAAAATATAATTTAAAAGTTTCAATGGTCATGGGAATTTTTATTTCAGGTGTTTAATATCAATTTGTTCATGACTAGATTTTGGAATGTTTTGGCAGTTATTAGTGGGCTATTTATAAAAAATTGTTTGAGTTGTTTTGACTTGAGTTGTGAAGTATAAATAACATGATGATGTTTTTAAGGTCATTAATTTTATTTTCATGTGATTTATTTTCATTTTTATGTCACTAAATTATGTACATACTTCATTTTTATTTTGCAGACTTTTGTAGGTTCACATGCCTAATTATGAATAGTTTTACAAGGTGTGCTTCAAGTGGTGGTTGGAGCTATAAAGTGTCATGGAAATAATATTATCTTATTGGGAATATATTTGAGTGTATATGATATGTTAATATCATGTGTGTGGAGTTTTAAAGTGTTCCAAAGAAGGCAAAGTATAACGTGTCCTAAAGTAGACCTAATGGAATTAGGTCTCCGTGAGGCTTAAAAGTGAGATGAGGTATAATAGAGTTATGAAAGACCAAAAAGGACTCAATATTCATTTGAATAATTTTTATTAGATGTAATAAGACCTATTCCATGGCTTACCTAATAATTTAAGGGTGAGTATCTGACTAAGTGGCATATGAACAAGGATTGTTATATATATAAGAAAATTTTAGGCCTATTTGAGTATGTATGAGAATATGCAAATAAGATAGCACACTATGAGAATAAGGAGGCATTTTATACCATCATATGAGTGTATATTATTTATAATAAGTATTTTAAAGTGGGTATTCATATGAAGATCAAGGTCATATGACCTAATCAGTCTTGAAGAGACCTTATTGAGCAAAGAGGCCTAGAAGGCAGTTTGAGAGGGATAAGAGTGTGAAGATCTAAAGAGGTGTTCATCATCAGTTGATTGAAAAATAATGTGTTATTAAGGTGATCAAATAAATTAGGTGACTGAGTTGGTTCTAATTCATCTAGGGGGTTGGTTCCTCCTTGCAATTTGGTACTTGTTAAAGCCTAGATGAGTTGGTGCTTAGCTAGTTACGGTTGGTGTTCCATGTGGAGTTGGTGATTCACTAAATTATGATATTTTGACTTATAAGACTATATTCCATTTTTAGTAATCAATGGGTTTTATTCTCCTTGAGGGTTTTCCACATATATTATGCGTGTCTTATGTAATCTTGGTTCTTGCTTATATAGTTGATTGCTTATGCATTTATTGATCTATATGTTGATGTGATGGTTCATGTATGCTAAGGAGGAATTGAGATAAATTTTTTAAATAACTGATTCAACCCCACCCTTTCAGTGATTGTGCTTCCAACATTTGGTATCGAATCAAGTCCTTTTAAGTAGGCCTAACAACCTAAGGGAGATTCTAAAAGTAAGAATGGCTAGTCAGCAAGTTCAAGGAGGTTTTCCTACCAGTAAGGATCTATTCTTGAATGGGACTAATTATGAATTTTAGAGTATAAAAATTAGTACATATCCAATTTCAATGGGTGATGAAATATGGTATTCAATTTTAGATGGATACACTCCACCTTCTACATCATCAACTGATGCAACAGGCAAGAAGAAAAGTGAGAGTAGTTCTAAGGAAATGAATGCCATTTTATGTGGCCTATCAAAGGTAGATTTTATGAAGGTGGTGCACTATGAGTCAACCAAGGTAATATGGGAAAAGTTGAAGACTATCTATGAAGGAGACACTAAGGTGAAGATGGATGAATTGTAGAATCATAGAAAGCAATTTGAAAGTATGAGTATGAAGGAAGATGAGATCATTGCTGCCTACATGTTAAGGGTTAATGAAGTGGTCAATGTCATTAGAGGATTATGAGAAGAATTGAAAGAGTCTAAATTTTTTCAAAATGTGTTGAGATCACTAACTCCTAAGTTTGATTATAATATGTCTACAGTAGAAGAGATGTAAGATTTGGACAAATTGGAGATGGATGGGACTCATGGCATCTTGACTATCTATGAGATGAGAACAAATGAAGGAAGACCTACCAAGAAGTAAAAAACATTAAAATCTGAGAATAAGTCAAAATCTAAGAAGGTCAAGGATGAGGTATGTTTAGATGTTGATGATGATGAACTAATAGCCATGTTTGATAGAAAATTGAGGTTTGAATCTGGTAAGTATAAGGGTAAGTTACATTTCAAATGTTTCAACTATGGTAAGATTGGTCACTTTGCAAATAAGTGTCCTAACAAGGATAAGATTGAGCATGATGAACATGATGAACATCATGGAGATCATAAGAAGTTATATAAGCTTGATAAAAATAAGAAATATTTCAGGAAGTATGAAGGTAGGAAAGGGTCATTTAAGAAAAAGAGAAGTTTTTATACCAAAGAAGATAATAACTTATCTACTGTAAGTGACACAAGTATATCTGATAGTGATGAACATAAACATGACAAAAATAAATTGTATTCATGGATATAGAAATAGATAATGAGGGTTTCTCAAAAGGGAAAGGACTTATGGATGATAAAGAATCAGAAGAAGAAGAAGAAGAGGCTGAAGTAAATCTTGAGGCAAAATTGATGATTACTCTAGAGGAGTTGAAGTAGAATCATACATTAAAGTCATTAGCTAAGGACTATGAAGAGCATATTGGTTTGTTTGAGGAGAGACTAAATAACACATCCAAGGAGGATGATGATATCATCAATCGTATTAAAGCATAGATGGAGATAGTCACTGCTAGCTTAAGAGATAAAGAGGAAGAATGCACCAAGTATGGAACTAAAATGGAATCCTTTAAATCTAAGTTGGATCAAGCATATATCAAGTTGAAAACCTTTATGAAGTTTGAAAAGAGTACTAATGCTCTAGATGACATCTTGAGTAGTCAAAAGTTTGCAAGTGATAAGACAGTTCTTGGTTTCAAAGAAGACCAAAAAGAGGTAGCTCAAGTCAAGGATAAGGTTAATGAAGGCAATAATGTCAACATAAAAATACTGATTAGACATCCTAATGCTATGATGTATGTTAATTCATTTAATGGTTATTGTTTTTCATGCAATCAGTTTCATCATAGAGCAAGAGAGTGTATAAGACCCTATAAAAATAAATATGCATGGGATTATGAAAGGAATTATCAGTCAAGAGGTATGAATGAGGTTGTTTGATATAGGTTTCATAATGTTGGACACATTGCAAGATTATTCCTATTAACCATTTTTACCACAGTCAAAATGGGTCAAACCCCCTATAGTCAAAAACTTATATAGGGGTTTGATATAATGTAATAGGGTTTCTTGTAATTCATCTGATGTCATTTCATATGCCATTCTAGTTTTGGTCTTTGCCTAGTTTAGTATTTGTGTTATTTCATATATTAAAGGTCATTTTAGGGTCATGTATGGAAGTGGCAAGTCTTCATGGTGTACAAATCATTCAAGGATCAATGAACAGGTTTGTATAAGCCTCAGGAGTTCATTCAAGCTTCAAAGATCAAGTATATAGTTCCTTGCATGAACTTAATGGAAGTAGACTGTCACCAAGATGTCATCCAAAAAATAATGGAATAGCTCAATTGTGAAACTTTTATCTTCACTCAAGAAGACCCTACAAGCCAACATATAATGTGTAATTATATCTCTTCATCCCATGAACACGCTCTAAAAATTTCATGCTTGTGTGAGCTCTCTAGCTCAAGTTATGAAATTCAAAGTTGGACCTACAGAGTAGAACATTTGTGTAAGCATCAATTTCAAGCTCCGCAAAGTATCCATTTATATTTAAAAGGACTTTAAAGAGTTTAAATTTTATCAAGATCTAATGGCCCATTTTTTATCATATGCAGATGATCCAATAGAGTGTGATGAAGTCAAATTATCAAAAAGAGATCTGAGTGAGCACACAAGTGAGAAGTGTCACATTCACAAAACTTATCAGACAAGGACCCAATGAACATAAGCTAGTTAGATTTAATTATCAAGCTTGTCAAAAGATCTAATGTCTCATGCTTAATCTTGAAAAGGAGATCCAATGGAGAGAATGGACTCAAATTCAATAAAGTGCTCAAGTTTTATTGACATAGTGATGAGTTAAAGACTAAGCAAATCTAGGAAGATAAATAGAGTGAAAGTGACCCAAAGATGTAGGAAAAAATGAGATTAGGTCAAAGTGTCAAAGTTTAATAACCAAGTCAAGGTAAAAAATTTGCATCTCTAGAGATCTAATGGTATGCAAGAGGTAGGATCTATAAATCCAATAGTGTGAAGGAGTTCAAAAAGTCAAGATCTGATATTGAAGATCTACAAAATCAATAAGAACAATTGTGATTGATCTAAGTCAGCTTCGATGAAAAATGTCAAACGAAAGAGTCATTTTTGACCAGAGCAAGTGAATATCATAGATAATGTTGAGAAAGGAATGAGTCATGTGGTAATATAATTCCACATGAGCAAATATGTAAGACCAAAGATCCTACAGCAAAGCAAGCTCTTCAAACTCATATGCCACCATGAAAGCCCAGTCGAGGTCCAAGATGAATAGTGACTACCAAATGTAAAGAGAAAAGTTTAATAAATCAACAAATGATTAAAGATGGTGAACATAGGTATCTAAAAGATAGATAGCAGTTAGGAGAGAACATTATAACTATCATATCATGTTTCATCCCCCTCAAATAATGCTTATGTGTTGACTCTCCTAGTTCAGTTTCAAATGCTTGAAGGATGGTCCATGATGGAAATATTTTCACAAAGGTTGGTGGAAGAGTCACTGCACCATTTTGGAAGTAATTTTTCATAGTTTATGTAGATATTTGGCTTATAAGGCATTCATAATCTATTTCACACTTAGTTGTACCTATAATATAACAAGTTCTAATGCCTGGACATGTGTTCTAATGACCCTTGAACTTATTTCTTCTCTTCTTTATTGAGATTTATATAAGTAGCTACCATTTTGGATTTGTAATATATAACACATCCATGTATGGCAAAGCCCTATTGTATTGATGTCATATTTTTCCTTTGAATATTAATGCAAGTTTGTTTCTGAGTTCTTGAATAATTGTGTGTGTAAATGATCTAGACTGATAAGAAGTGATAATATTCTATCCTTCTTTCCTTTATCCTTTCATATCTAAGAAAGAGTTATTAGTTTAATAGGTCAGTTAGAGTACAGTCAAATGTGTCAAACCCTTTCGAGTGTATAATTATCCTTAGAATGTGCAACCTGCCTTCTGGTTTATTTGCCTTATGTTGTTTCACATATCTCACCTCTATATTGAAATACTCATGTTAGAACCTTTTAGGACTTTGAGACTAGTTTGTATGCCTTGTTCCATAGTGCTTTCAATATGATGGTCATCTGGAGATAATCTTGGTGTATCGCATCTATAGACTAGGTTCAATTTAGGTTATTTTTAACTCTTTCCTCTACAAGTAAATATTAGTTTAGGTGATAAGCTTTGCAAAGATATATTCAAGGAGCTAACCATTTAAATATAAAGGCTCATTTCCACAACAAGTACACCCACATACTTAGAAATTTTCCCATGTTCCCCGAATTTGAAAGAGGCTTGAACACCCTCTTGTAAGGTGCAAAATTTAGTGACAATAGTTCTGGCATGCCTAGTGAGACACTATCTTCAAGACAATTTTTCAAGATAAATGTTGGTCTTGACAATATCAACTACAGATTGATGTGATTCTCAACATTTGGCAACTCCAAAAGACCATTGTAACAACATTTCTCAAGAGGGCCACTTCCCTACACATCTACCTATCAGGGATCTATTTCCTTTTTCCAAGCTAATTTGTGAAATCTCTACATCTAAAATTTCCAAAACTAGAGGAGAATCAGAGAAGACCAGAAGGATGTCACCTAAAAAAATAGTTTTTATAGTCTTTTCTTGAGCTAAAACTCCTACAGGAATAACTTATGATTCTTCTACTGACTTAGAAATCTCTGTTAATGGCTCTTCCTATTCCATCTAACTTCTAGAAATCAACTTAGGTTCCAAATTAGGATTATCTTGGAAAAACTTCTCTTGACAAAATTATCCACAAGAATGAAAGGGATTTAAAACATTAATACACAAGGAATACACATCCTTGGACTCCCTATCTGCCTTCTTTGAATCCTTCAAAACCTAATTTATTGGTAAATATCCATTCAAAGACCAACCTCTTTCTTTTCCCTGAAGCCCCAACCCTAACCCATCTATATGAGATTATGAATCTAAGTTAAACTATTCAAAACATTTGAAACCTTGAACAAAGTTAACTTTATTAGATTTCAACCTAACCCTCTCAGGTCTGTAATGAATAAGAAGATCATGCTCCTCCTAACCTACAAAAACATCATAAACTCCTAACAAATATGTGCCCTTCAAAGAGCTATAGCCCAAAGGCCCTGCGCTTTGGATCCCTTATGAAATAATTGTTATAGGCATTGTTAACCCTACCACTCTCTTACCTTTCACTACCACCTCCCTATGACTCCTACCCATCTGCTTTGCATCTTCAACTCCTTCCATCACTGCCCTACTGACCACTGTTACCAGTGACACCATCACACATTTCCATGCTCTATTTTTAAGAAAAATTGATGGATTCAATAATTAAATATTATTATTATGATATTAAATTCAATTTTAATTCATCTTTAGTATAGTTATTATTTACCCATTAAGGGAAAGAGAATTACATCAATAATATGAATCATCTACCTAATTATACTCAAATGTTCATAGATATGTGTCATTCATAATCATGCATTCAAACAAACTTAATATATCTTCTTATAAATATAAAAGTTTTATTCCACATATAAATGAGTAAGATGAATTACCAAATGAGCACTATGAGTAAATTTGTGTTGTTACTGACATCCATATGGGTGCTTTAAACTCATTACTAAATATGAGACCAATAAAAGATACAAATCCACAAAAAACACCTAAAGTTGCACAAATAAAAAATCATCCATGTTAATAAAATATAAAAATTAAATTATTTATGGGGGTTTGTTTACTTTTGGCATAACCATGTTGAACCGACATAAGCAAAAACCACTTTTAATGTAATATATTTTCAACAATTAGATTTAATATAAAATACTTACAAAATAAAGAAAATTAGAAAGAATCCTTGGGAAAAATAATGATACCAAAAGCCTATTGTCCAAAAGTAATTAAAACAAGATTTTTTTTATGCCACAAAAATCTCAATATGCATTCATAGTAGGAGTACTTTGGCTATACTAGATGGAAACAAAAATAGACAAAAATCAGCAAGGTATCGCTTTTTCTCATGAGGGAAAATGGATCCATATACCACATGGTGGTAATTTTTCTTTCAATTCACAAGTAAATCATGAGGAGGAACATGCCATGTACCATTTTAACCTATCCATACATGAAAGAAACAAGATAGATGATCCAACTTAAGTCTCAAAAAAATAAAATATTCTAGAAATACCAAAAAAAAAAAAAGTTGAAAAATCAAAAACACCTTCAGCGTTTTCATAGTTTAATAGATCCTTGGATTTTATGTTATTGGTTCCCTTTTGGTAGCTAGCATATATATATATATATATATATATATATATATATATATATATATATATATATATATATATATATATATATATTATGCATCTTTTGAGTGTGATAATGGCATACATAGGGACATGATATACGGACATACGAATGTTGGGTCTTTCCTCTACTCACATCATTAGTATATTAGGGGCATCCACTTTATTTTATCATGAAACACTCAGGTTATATTATTCTATGACCACTTTATATTATCATGCTTGAGCTTATGTATTTACACATGCCTTTATCCTTTCTTATATCTTTCACAATGTACTTGATATGTTATGTACTTAACATTCTTTTCTAACACATATATCTAGGGAATAATATGATATGCTTATGTTGGTTGCTTATGATTCCATGTTTTCCTTTTATTCATTTCCTCAAGTTTCTTACCTTGATTTCTCTTGTCTTATTTGTTTGAGCATTTGAATATACTCATTTATTTACAACCCTAGTGCCTTTGTTTTCCTATTGTGGCATTTGAATGTGTCATAGTTTATTGTATATGGATATTTAAATATGTCATTCAATGCTTTGTGGACATTTTACTAATTTGTTTTGCTTCTATTGTGCAACATTTTAAAATTCCCCTATTATGTGGTCTCATTGGACTATTACCTTATGTTTTGATTTTGAGTGCTCTTATGTGTGTGCTTGATTACTTGTTGAGATTTTAATGCTAATTTATAGAAATTGTCATGATTTATATCATGCATCTTAGGACTTGATGTGATCACATAATAGGTAACTCATCAATATATCTAACTAGACATTGTACTCATATATGATACATGATTCATACACAACTTATAAAGTTATCTTATCCTTTAATACCATATTCTACTTCCCCTCACCTCAAAAGGGGTGGGGCATATTAGTGGGGGTATGCCATAAAGGCATGAATTCTATATTTTCATAGTTTCATTTTTCAGTGTAGGCATGTCAAAAAGACATGACGTCCACAATTATTTAGTACTTAGCATGTATATATTATAGTGGATGAATGTTATGGAAACATGTTCTCCACAATTACACCAATTCTTAGAATCTCCATATTTAGTGGGGGCATGTCATGTAAATGTGTCCACACGTGCATAAAATTTAAATTTGGCCAAATTTCATAGTAATGTGATTAAGATACATATTTGTGGTAACATTCTATACATTAGTACCATTAGTATACCTAGATTCTAGATTGAGACATATATGAGGTGCATATGCCATGAAAATGGCACCTTAAATTGAAAAATCAAATGAACTATTATCATAACCAAGATGGAATTTTACAAACTCTTATTGAGTCAATCTACTAGAGTACTTGGTTCACCTTTTGGAAGGTTGAGGCGATTTAATCACTCAATCTCACTAATTTTATAAGTTGTACTTGATTAAATCATCTAAATTCACATATTTATAGGATGAATTGATTAAATCATCCACCCTCACCAGATATATTAATGGGATTTTATTGTATCACTCACACTCAAGAGGTTGTAAGCGTGATTATATTGCATGATTGAGATAATCTCATTGGTCACATGGAAACTCACCTTTTCACCAAGGATGGGAGCGTATTGTCCTCAAATATGCATGTATGCACTTTTAGGTTTCAAAATTTCATAGTCTTGGCTCAAATACTTCATAGTGAATCATCTCTTCAAATCAAATTTCCAAAAGGCAAGATGTTTGCATTGACACATAGGTATATTCCTAACCTTATGCTCTTTACTTTAAAACATTTTTTAATTATTTCAATTTCATATTATATGTAATGATTATACACTGTATGTTATTGCTTATAGGTCAATCACTAGGGAATCACTCAAGTTGGGCTCACAGAAAAGCAAGGTGTGTTATACACACCCAAGGATGCATTTATTTTACGTTAAATTATAAATTTAATTACTATATTAAAGGGTAGGAGGTGGGGGATATGAGGATGATATACATTAAATATAAATTATATAGCACCTCAGTCTTGTACACTTGGAAATATCTATCATGGTTGTACCCTTCATTTTAAAGATCTTGATGCTTCCAAAAGGCTCGCTTTTTCTATATCTTTGTGGTGATATAAATTTAGAGATTTTATATGTAGATTTAATACATATAAAGGAGCCAAATATAGATAGAATAATATAACTGGTATATTATATTACACACTTGCTACAATAATATTATGAAGCTTACATATTTATAGGAATGTCTTTCCTAACTAGATGGATATTTACTTAACCAACAAATCTCCCCAAATAACTCAATCTTAACAAACAATCTATGGACATAATATTTTTGTTACTTACAATAATATAACTCTCAAATAGTATATATTAACTACTAGCTTATTATTGAATTATTACTCTTGTAATTATTCACATTACAAATAAATGTGAGGATTAATATTTCCTAACATTCCCTCCCTTAGGCCTTACAAGATAATTTGTGTTTTCATGGGACTTAATGAAATTAGAGAAGGAACACATCAACCTCTCATCAATCGTTCACTATCAAGAACACATCAATCAAATTAGTGTGGGAACTTTGAATAAGAACCATCTACCATCAACCATTCACTGATTGGTAACCTCATCAACCTATACAGTGTGGGAACTATAAGCATAACCATTTGTTCAACTTTCACTCATGCATCTCCTAAACACCTTTTTTTAATGCAGTACACTATGTGGGGAAATAGGAAATATACCTCTTATTTGTCACACATATAAAAAAGAACTGAAAATAAAATAAATGTGCCACTATAAAAGAATCACCCCTTCATTAGTGGCTAATGAGAGGCATAAAAATCCTTGATCCCTTAGTGTCCTCAAACTTCCAATAGGTCCATTGGTTACTCAACAAATTGGGTCAGCATGTGCTCTGATGGTTCTAATAGGTTATATATTGGTTGCTTCCATAGAGATTAGAACCCCCATAATCTAGATGTTGCATAAAAGTGATAATGCATCTATGAGGGAATTTTTTTTAAACAATTTTTGACAATGATGAGTCAACTATTTACTCAAAAAACTTTTTGACTCTTTGACAGAAAATGACACACTTTAAAATTGACTCGAAGATTACTTTGACACATTGGATTTTTTAATTTTAACTCTATAGTCATTTAAAATAATTACTTATATTGATCAAAATGTTATCAATATAGAATTAAATAAAACAAAACTAAAAAATAGCTGACTTAAGAACTTTACCAACTTAATTTTAAACAAAACTATATATTAAGATAATAACCATAACCACATAATTAAAATAGAATAATAAACTTAGACACTATTTAAGAGTGAAATAATAATAATAATAATAATAATAATAATAATAATAATAATAATAATAATAAATTAAAATATACCTAGATGCATATATACACCAAATTATAGATTCTCAAAATCAGTGGATGACATGTCCAATACTCAAACTAGGACTGAACAACGAAGTCAAACATTGATCTCTACAAACTAAAAATGATAGGTCTAATGTCTACATGAATAAAACTAACAGATGGAAAATTGGCTTTCACTATGATCCACTCATCATGGGGAGGACTTGTATACCAATTAGGCCTTTTATAACCTATATCTAATGCCACAATTTTATCCCTACGAGAAGACCGAATAATTAAAGATCCAAAACAAGTCATATTAAATAATCTAATGCATAAATTGGTGAATAATGCACTATAAAAATATTTAGATCTCATAGTAGGTATCACTCAAACTAAATCATGGATCATGGAAAATATGAGGCTGATGTAATGGAATTTATTTCTGATTGTGTTAAGGCTGAGACTTTTCAAATGTGATACTAGGTAAACTATTTTGTTAGATTTATAGGCAGAGCTTGTAGGAAGTGTTGAATTTTTAAGTCACCCCCTAGTTGGTGCAAGACCTCCCAAGGCCTTATACAGTATCAGTGCACCAATTAAGTCTCTAGCACTTCAAAGAGTAGAAGCACAAATGTTCTTCATTTACACCCAAGCCCAAGTTAGAAACACAAGTCTACACGATGGAACAAGGATGACCCACACTAGTAGAAGGAACTCAGTGCATATCCTTGTGAAAGAATTAGTGGTGAATAAACTCAAGGGCACATGAGTTTAAGAGCATAGGACTCCCATATTTTAGAGGACCAAGTAAAAGAGGCATGAAAGGGGGATAGCTATAAAACAAAAAGAATGCACTGAAGACTGTCCTTATGCACGCTCTTATCCAAAGATATCCCCATAGCTACCTAATGTCATTTCACACCTGTGCATAGGGTTATATGTCTATGCCTCACCATTGTGCAATTCATAACCTTCTTTCGTAGCCTCTAGGTGGTAGCACTATGCTCATTCAAAGAAGAGGTCTTCATAATTCCTCCACCAAAAGTGCCAACCTTTCACGTGTCGTGCATGTGCTCCTTTTTTCTAATGAATCTAAAAGAGATATACTAAGATCCCATCAAATCACCACATGTTAGGTGGTATCCATCTTTAATGAAGGTCATTATAAGTAATTCAGAATGGCTCGAAGCATTGTCAAAATTGAATACAAAAGCAACAAACTAACATCAGGATTAGAGTGCATGAAACCTTTTGATACTATCAGGAAATATTTTATTCCCTAATGTATGTGTACCTAGAGGTGGTCCTACCACCAACTGTATCTAATCATCTGATAGAAACATGGCCTAAGTGCTACAAATGTATTAAATGCTTCTCCCATTGCTAAAGTGGTGCATTTATTATAAAAATTGGCTTAATCTTCTATAAAATCCTAGTTATTTCATTGTAAAAGGGTTGACACATTTTTAGTAGCCTTATGCTATATAAATTTTCCCTCCATAAGCAATTATATTAGCTAAATACTTGTATGGTAATGAGAATTAAGTTCACATATTTTCATTATTCTTATCATATATGTGCTCTTTGTGTTTGTTGATTCTTGTCTATGGGTAATGTTCTCCCCTCTCTTTAATCATTCATTCCCTAAACCTCCTTATTGAACTTGGAGCTCACTTTTTTGTCATATTCTATGTACACTCAGGTCTATGTTGACACTATCTGTGGACCAGTTGTCATCCTTCTCATTGTAGCATTATGTTCCCATGCCTCTATGTGAAGTACTCATGTAAGTAGACTAACCTGGTGGAAACTGTGTGATATTTTCTTGTTCTCAAGAATGTGCATTGTGTTTATGGTAGTAGGAGCACTTGCTCCACATCAGCTTTTACTTTCTAGCACTCTCTTACCTTCTCCCTCCCTTTCCCTTAAATTTATTAGGTTTAGGTTGGTGCTAGGTTACCTTTATACTCTTTAGGTCTATGTGTTGGTATTAAACCAAGTGTACTTAGAATAGAATAAATCCAACCTACTCTAGAGACTCATCCCAAAGAGCACAAGGGTCCCATGATTTGGAGGCATTTCGATCATTATGATGAGACATTGATGCTCATACATGTAGCTTGGTGACAATACTTTTGTACCCAGTTCCTTGGCTGCTCACACCCCATGCAAGGTCCTCCCACCTAACACCACACATCAAAGCTTCCCCACACCACAAAGTATTCCATGGGTACACATTTTTAATGACAACAATTTTTGGCATGATTGATGGGATAGACAAATAAACTAAATAATCGATGCTTTCTTTGATCATTAAGTGTAATAGATACTAAGTAAGAGCACTTGGTGACTCCCAATATCTTTGGTTCATAAAGACTAGTTCCCTTTATACATTCCAAGATAAATAAGATCATCTACAAGAAGTATCAATTTCCACTTCACTTAACTCCTAACATCATCCAAAAGAAGGAGAGTTAGAGCATTTTCATCCCCTATCAGAAGTTATAACACAAGTCAATCTCCATCTAGAGCTCAATCTACACCACCATTTGGAAGGTTCTATTCTAGGTGAGGCCTATTTCCCATTCCATTCATAATGTTATAAAAAAACTAGGAATTTGTGGCCTTCAATGGGGGTAATCTATTAAGTCTATCACAATATGATGACATCTTGGTGTCTACACTTAAGAGTTTTCCCTATTTTATTGGAGAGATTTTAACTTCCCCCTTGGAGCATATCCAAGACATTGTGAATATCTACATAGTGCATCATGTCACCCAGGACAATGTTACAGTTAGGCTATTGGCTTCTTCTTTTGAAGGAAAATCCCTCCAATGGTATCGTAACTTGCAACCAAACACTATTCACAATTGGGATAAAATCAGCAAAAAGTTTCACAAGTAGTTTGAAGATCAAAGTGATCACTTGTCCCTAAGAGATCAGCTTACAGCCATCAAGTGAGTGTCATACGAAATGATGGAGGACTTTTACTTCAAGTTCCAAAGGGTTTAGGATAGAATCCCAACTATGTGTAAGCCATCTTCTAACACCAAATTTTTGTATTTATTAAAGGATCTTAATTATGATGTAGCAGTGATGATTCAATCTATGGGGGGCACAAACCTCCCAGATGCCTACGAAGTAGCCATGTATGTAGAGAATTGCTTGATTCAAGTAGGTAAGATTACACCCAAGCCCCTTATGCCTATGTTTGCAAAGCCTCCACCTAACCAAGTAGCTGTGAAACCTATGATAGTGCATATTCCTACTATGCTGGGTACACCTACCTTGGTCATCCCCCTTCTAATGAATTGCATGAAGTAAAAGTGTTGCTAAAAAGTTTTGGTAATGAGCTAGTTTCCCTCAAAAGGTAGTAAGCACAATACCCCAAAAACCAACCTTATGTGTAGTATTACCAATAAAATAGACCTCCCTATCAAATTGGTGTGAAAATGAAAATTCAACTCACATATAAAAGGATGCCCTATACATAAAAAATTGATGTTGCTATCACATCTAAAGTTCTTGTTCCAGCACATAACAATCTTGCATGAGACTCTGAGTGGTGCTTCCCATGCAACCAACTACATGATTAGACTACATGCATGAATAAAATCCTAAACCAAAAGCTTATGGTATAGGATGTGCCTCAATTATAGGAATAGACAAGCGATGTATCCATGTGCATAAGAGAGGTCTAAGTACTCATCCACAAGATGGGTCTACCTTTATAAATTGGCAAGAGGGAGAGTTCAACTACATATACTAGGCTAGTGTGCCTAGTAGAGGACGTACCCAAATTACTTACAACACAAGGTTCAAAAGGAAAGACACTAAAGAGGCCATACTAGTCATAGTGTCTTTGTCTTCTATGACCTAAATCAATCATGCAAGTGCATAGACTAAGGCACCCATGCAACCCTCATACCTAGATAAGGCAACACAAAAGGAGAGACCACCCCAAGCTAGTGCAACAATAGTAGAAAAATTTGCCATCCCAAAGTCACAGTTAAAAGGGCCCCAATTTCCTTTCAACATAGTTGATTAGATGAATAAGATGAGCCTTAATGTAATGATGTATGATGCACTTACAATTTTGTCCCAACAAAATTTGCTTTAGGATACACTGAAAGGCTTCCAATAATGTCAGGTACCCTAACTCACACCTTCCACTTCTATGAATTTATGCCAACTAATGGAGGAATCATATATGCACAACACCAGTAGCAAGCCCCCCCATTTTACATCTCTTTAATCATTGGCCAGCACTTGGTGCATAAATGCATGATCGATTCTGATGCAAGTAGCTCAATGATGTCAAAGAAGATCATAAATGCATTGGGAATTGCATATTGCCCTATTCCAAAGGGAGTAGTGCAACTTAATGGCACAACAATTAAGGCCATAAGGGTAATTAAGGATTTGAACCTAATGTTGCATGCATGTTGAAGTTTTTGCATTACATAATATGTTGCAGACATCAACTTGTCCCTTATTTCACCATCTACCTCTCTCAAGACTTCACGTCTAAGATGGGTAGGTATTTATCATTTGATTGGTCACACATGTTATTAAGAATCAGGTATGAGACTAAATTGACCATCAAGGTAGAGCCTATCTTTAAAATTCACATTGATCCATATACTCCCAGTCTAATGGAACAAAACTATGCAATGTTTGATCATGAGGAGAATCCAATCCTTTATGAAGGTGCAACTCCTTTAGAATAAACCCTAGATAATCTGCTAGACAAATGGGTGCACAAACTCTTTAAGTTTGACCCATATGACAATATAGAGACTGACCTATGCACATATTACATCATGGAAGATAATCTATCACTACTTGAACTTATGAAGGTGCATAAGTATCTTAAAGGAGTGTGGCAGTTATACTTTGATGGCTTCCAAAGTAAGAATGATGTAGGAGCTGGTGTCACACTGGTCTCACCCCAAAAATAAAAATACTTTAATGCCTATATGATATAGTTTTCTTTCATAAATAATGCTATAGAGTATGAGGCATCAATCCAAGGCCTTCAACACACATAGAAGAAATGAATCAAGGCACTAAAGGTGCTAGGTAATAGTGATCTAGTTATAAACCAATTCAGAGCATAGAATATGACTAATAATGACTTGATGAAAACCTATAAGCACTAAGTATGGGATATGATAGAAGATTTCGATGCCTTTAATATCATCTCCATCACAAGAATGCAAAATGTTGACATAGATAGGATGGTAATTGTGGATACACAATATGACATTCCATGTAACATAATGAAGGAGTCTAAATGATGTGTCAAGCTAGTGGTTAGACCAGTAGTCCCTAAAAACACAAAAAATTGGCAAGTGTTCAAGAATGATGATCAAATCATCAATTTCCTATAGGATAAGGTAGAGTTTTGAATCATGAATCAAGCATAGCTGCAAGCCCAATATGAAGATCAAGTCATCTAGCTAAATAGGAACAAGTTATCAAAGGGGTTAGTCACCCTAGAAATCATCTTTAACTTCGATGACTAATTCAAAGGAGAAATGCATAGCATGATAGCCAAGGAAGAGATCTCTACACCTATAGTCATTTCAAAAGGAAAGACTCTCAAGGCTGGTAAGGTGTGTTCTATGCCAAAAATTCAAATATTCATTCAACTTATCAAATGATATGATGACATCTTCACATGGAGCTAGAATGATCTTAGAGTCTTCGATCTAGGTATTGCACAACACATGATTGAGCTAGACCCTGGTGCATAGCCTATGTGCCAAAGGTAGAGACCTATCAATCCAAAGCTAGAGTGACTAATGTGTAAGGAGCTCTCTAAGATTATTGAGTCAAACATTATACTTCCAAGTAAACATTCCTCATGGGTCACTAACTTGTTATCAGTACAAAATAAGAATGGTGAGATACATCTTTTGTGTGGATTTTAGGGACCTAAATAGAGCTTCTTTAAAGGACCATTATCCTCTACTAGCCATGGATCAAATATTGTAAATGATCATAAGCACAAAGAGGTTTTCATTGTTGGATGGTTACTCTGGATATAACCATATTTAGGTGAAAGAGTGTGACCTATATAAAACTACACTCACCACTAAGTGGGGGACCTATGCATACCAATGCATGCCCTTTGGTTTAAAAAGTATGGACACAACCTTCTAAAGATCCATGGATATGGCATTCAAGTATATCATTAGTAATATTATCTTGGTATACCTTGATGGTATAAATATTTTCTCTAAGCATGTAGAAGATCATTTGCACCATCTAGAACTGGTCTTTTAGAAGTGTTAAGAGTTCAGGATTTCCCTAAACCCCAGCAAATGTATCTTTGCATTACATGAAGGTGCCCTTCTTGGGCACAATATTTCAAAAGAGGAATCACAATTGATCCAAAGTGAGTCAAATCTATCTCATCCCTCCCCCTTCCAAGTCATAAGAATAATCTCTAGAGTTTCCTAAGAAAATCAACTTCATGAGAAGGTTTGTGCTAGGATTCACTATCTTGGTCAAACCACTCACCATAATGTTAAATAAGAATTCCATGTTTAGTTGGATACATAAGGGTAGGGATATCTTTGAGGCTATAAATCATGTCATCATGCAAGTTCCCACCTTAATTAACCTAGACTATAGTAAGGATTTCATCCTTTATGCATTTGGTGGAGCTAAAGGCATCTCTATTGTTTTAATGTAGTAGAATAAAGAACAATTGGAGCAGTGAATTGCCTTCTTTAACTAGGAACTAAAGGATTATGAGTTTCACTATAAATTTATTGATAAGCATACACTCACAATCATGAGACCACTAAATAAATTTAGGCACATGCTTTCCAACAACAAAATCCATCTCATGGTTGCACATGTAGGCATAAAAGAATTCTTGCTCAGTAAGGACATTAATGAAAAGAGAGTTGGCTAGATCACAAAGGTGATGAAATATGATGTAGACATCTAAGTCACCAAGCTAGTGTGAGGGAAAGGACTCTATGAGCAGTTGGTAGAAGAGGCAAAGCTAAAGGATGGTGTAGTCTTAGTGTTACAGGAAGAAGGGAGTATAGGAACCGTGACCAGCTAGGCACATGATATGAGAGCCTTCCTTCACCATAATGTATATCCACCCAACCTTGATAAAGCTAAGCACATGAATTTTTGTCTGCAGTCCATTCCCTATGTGCTAATTGAGGGAGTACTTTTCTATAAGGATCTCAATGAAGTTCTTCTTAGGTGTGTAGAACTAGAGCAAGCAAGTAAAATTCTTCAAGAATTCCATGATGGCCTATCAAGGGGATATTACTCACCTAAAACCATTGATGTGAAAATCATGTGAGTTGGATACTATTGGCCAACTCTATTCAAATATGCATATGCATATGTGAGAGCTTTCAAGAAATGTGCCTTCATTGTAGGAAAGCAAAGGCTTGTAGCCTTTCCATTATGCTCGATTCAAGATGATCAACCTTTTGTGTAGTGGGTCCTAGATTTCATAGGCATGATAAATCAATATTTAAGTGATGGGCACAAGTGGATCCTCACAGCCACTAACTATTCACGAGGTGGATAGAAGTAGTTTCACTTAAGGAAGCTAATGAGGCATCCATATTTAACTTCTACGAAGGCATTGTGACAAGATTTGGTGTTCCTACCACCATTATCTTTGATAACACATTGGCTTTCCTTAGAACTAAGATAATTGAGTGCACCACCAAGCACAACATCTACTTGAGTCCCTCATCAAACTATTACCCTTAAGGTAATGGCTTAGATGAGTCTATGAATAAGAACCTGATCTCTATCATTAAAAGGACTCTAGAAGACAATCAGTGAGCATGGAATATAAAGCTTAAGATCATGCTTTGGTCTGATTGAATCATGCCCAAGAGAGTGTTGGTGAACTCACCTTTCATGCTATTATATGGAAGGGAAGCTCGAATCCTATCATCCCTCAAGTTACCTTCATTAGAACTTACACACCAGTTGGAACTACTCAAGAATGATCCCCTTGAAATTAGAATGACCAAGCTAATGAAACTTGAAGAAATAAGAGCAGAAGCTACACACACTATGGAGCTTTAACAAGCATAGACCAAGAGTCTTCGATGTGAAAGCTAGTGCCAAAAGTTTCTAGGTGGGAAACTTAGTGCTAAAATGGGATGCTAACAAAGTGAAGCCTAAAAGACACACTAAGTTTGATATGATATAGAGTGGCCCATATACCATCATCAAGTCTAAACCATCCAATGCCTTCTTGCTTGCTAGAATTAATGGAGAAGAGCTTCTAATCCCAGTAAATGGGATTCATCTCAAACACTATCCCCATTAAATCTTGTATATATTTGTAAATAAGTAGATTACATGCTTTTATTTCCTTAATACATGCTTTGCACACCCCAGTTTAAAGAATAGTTTCAATTCCTCTGAGCCCTTATGCATAGTGTTTTCTTCATTTTAATTTTCTTCCCTAAGCACCTTTGGCATAGTTCTCTATTTTACAATATGAGCCTCAATTCATTTATAGGCAAAAGGTTCACTACAGGTGAAATAATCAAAAACTTTTGAAGACTTCATGCCCAATGGATCACTCAAAAACCACTAGGTTCCTGCTCAGCAGGCAAGTAGCTCACAAAAGTTGTTAGAAGTGTTAACTTTCTAAGTCACCCCCTGGTCATCATAAGACCTCCCAAGGCCTTATTTAGGATCAGTGCATTGGTGAAGTCTCCAACACTTCAAAGAGTCAAAATTTAGATGCTCCTCATCTACACCCAAGGCCAAGTTAGAAGCACAAGTCTACATGATGATACAAGGATGGCCCACACCAGTAAAAGGAACTCAGTTCATATCCTTGTGTAGGAATTAGTGGCATACAAGCCTAAGGGTGCATGAGTTCAAGAGCATAGGACTCCTAGATTCTGAAGGACCAAGTAAAAGAGGTACAAAAGGGGATAGTTATAAAATAAAAAGAATGCATTGAAGACTATCCCCATAAACACTCTTATCCAATGATCTCCCCATGCCTACCTAATGTCATTCCTTACCTATGCACAGGGTTCTATGTCTATGTTTCACCATTATGTAATGTGAAACCTTATTTCATAGCTACCAAGTGGTGGTACCACACTCACTCAAAGAAGAGGTCTTCATAGTTCCCCCATGGAAAGTGCCTACCTTCCATGTGTTGTGCTTATGCTCCTCTTTTCCAATGCATCCAAAGGAGCTATCCTGAGATCCCATTGAAGTGCCATGTGTTAGGTGGTTATTAGCTTTAATGAAGGTCATTGGAAGTAGTTGGGAATGGCTTGAGGCATTGTCAAAATTGAATGTAAAAGTGGCAAACTAACATCAGGATTAGAGTGCATGCCATCTTCTGACATTGTCAAAAATCTTCCATTCCCCAATGTACGTGTATCCAGAGGTGATCCTACCACCCATTGTATCAAATAATCTTATAGAATCATGGCCTCAGTGTTTTAAATGTATTAGATGCTTCTCCCATCACCCAAGTGGCACATTTATTATAAAAACCAACTTAATCTTCTATAAAATCTTGGTTATTTCATTTTAAAAGGGTTGACACATTTTTAGTAGCCTTACACTACATAAATTTTCCCTCCATGAGTAGTTGTATTAGTAAAATCCTTATATGTTAATGAGAATTAAGTTAACATTTTTTCATTATTCTAATGATCTATGTGCTCTTTGTGTTTATTGATTCCTATCTATGGGTAATTTTCACCCCTCTCATTAATCAATCATTCCCTACACCTCCTTATTGAACTCAGATGTCACTTGTTAGTTGCATTTTATGCATACTTGAGTCTTTGTTGATGTTGTCTATAGACCATTTTTCATCCCTCTCTTGTAGCACTATGTTCCTACACCTCTGTGTGAAGTACTCATGCAAGTAGAGTAAGTTGGTGGAAATTATGTTATATTATCTTATTCACAAGCATGTACATTGCATTTATAGAAGTAGGAGTGCTCACTCTATTCTGGGTGCATTGTCTTTTACTTTCCATCACTCTCTTACTTTCTCCCTCCCTTTCCCTTAAATTTATTAGGTTTAGGATAGTATTAGGTTACCTTTCTACTCTTTAGGTCTTCACACTAGTCTTAAACTAGGTGCACTTAGAATAGAAGGAATCCAGCCTACTCTGGAGACTCATTCCAAGGAGTACAAGGGCCCCATGCCTTAGGGATGTTTCCATTGTTATGACAAGACACTGATGCTTGTGCATGTAGCTTGGTGACAATACTTCCATGCCTAGTGCCTTGGCCTCTCACACCCTGTGCAAGGTCTTCACACCTAGTGCCACACAACAAAGCTTCCCTACACCACATAACATTCTATGGGTGCATGTTTCGAATGATAACAAGAAGCACACAAATTCAAGATGTATTAGGTATAGGAACATGAGAATAATTATACACACAATTAAAGTGCCTTAATTTTCATACCAAATTCCTACAAATCTAATCTAAAGAGATGTATTGCTACATTAATTCCATGCCCCATGGAAATGAACATTAATAGTTTCCCCTACAATCATTCTAGTCTTCCATCATGGAAAGCCTACTCTAATACTAATGATAGTAATGTGGAGAGTTTAAATGTAGATTCAATAAATACAGAGGATCTGAACACATAGATAATAATATAACTAGAATATTATATTTCACACTCATTACAATAATAATACGAAGCTTACATATTTATAGGAACATCTTTCCTATAAATATGGAGATTTACTTAACCAATGAATCTCCCCAAATAATTCAATATTGACAAACAACCTATGGATGAAATATTGTTATTACTCACAATAATATAACTCTCAAATAGTATATTCTAACTACTAACCTATTATTGAATTATTACTCTCATAATTATTCACATTAAAAATCAATGTGAGAATTAACATTTCCTAACATTCGCCACCTTAGGCCTTAAAATATAATTTGTGTATTCACATGACTTTATGAAAGTAGAGAAGGAACAAATCAACCTTTCATCAACCATTCACTATAAAAAACACATCAATCAAATTAGTGTGGGAACTTTGAACAGGAACCATTTACCATCAACCATTCATTGAGGGAACCTCATCAACCTATACAACATGGTAATTATAAGAAGGAACCATATGTTCAAATTTCACTCATGCATTTTTTAAACACCTTCTTTATGCAGTACATTATGCGGGAAAATATGAAATATGCCTCTTTTTTCTCACACATACAAATGAGAACTGAAAATAAAATAAATATGCCACTATAGCATAAGCACCCCTTCATCAGTGGCCAATGAGAGGAATAAAAAGCCTCCATCCTTCAGTGTCTTGCAACCTCCAACAAGTCCACTACTTACACAGAAAATTGGGTCAACTTGTGCTCCAATGGTTCTATAAAGTTCTCTAATAGTTGATTCCATATAAATTATAACCCCCCATAATTTAGATGTCACATATAAGCAGCAATACATCTTTGGGGAAAAATATTTTTATTTTTATAATTTTTGACGATGATGAGTCAACTATTGCCTCAAAAAAACTTTGACTCTTTGACAAAAAATGACACATTTTAAAACTGACTCAAAGATTAATTTGACACATTGGATTTTTTATTTTTACTCTAGACTCTTTTAAAGTGATTACTAATATTGATCAAAATGTTCATCAATCTAGAATTAAATAAAACTAAACTGAAAAAGAGTTGAATTAAAAACTTTATCGACTTAATTTTAAACAAAACTATATACTAAGATAATAACCATAACCATAAAACTAAAATAGAATAATAAACTTAAATATTTTTTAAGAGTGAAATAATAATAATAATAATAATAATAATAATAATAATAATAATAATAATAATAATAATAATAATAAAACTCTTAAAATATACCTAGACAGATATATAGACTAGACTTCAGATTCTCCAAATCAATGGATGATGTGTCCAATACTCAAATTAGGATAATTTTATATATAGGTTCATATTTATAAGAAGCTTACATATTTATAGGAACATCTTTCCTATATATATGGAGATTTACTTAACCGATGAATCTCCCCAAATAACTCAATATTGACAAAAAACCTATGGACATAATATTGTTGTTACTCACAACAATATAACTCTCAAATAGTATATTCTAACTACTAACCTATTAGTGAATTATTACTCTTGTAATTATTCACATTAAAAATCAATGTGAGAATTACCATTTCCTAACATTCCCCCCCCCTTAGGCCTTACAAGATAATTTGTGTATTCACAATACTTAAGGAAAGTAGAGAAGGGACAAATCAACCTGTCATCAACCATTCACCGTCAAGAACACATCAATTGAATCAGTGTGGGAACTTTGAACAAGAACCATATACCATCAACCATTGATTGAGGGAACCTCATCAACCTATATAGTATGATAACTATAAGAAGGAACCATATATTCAAATTTCACTCATTCATCTCCTAAACACCTTTTTTTATGTAGTATATTATGTGAGAAAATAGGAAATATGCCTCTTTTTATCACACATACAAACAATAACTAAAAATAAAATAAATGTGCCACTATAGCATAAACACCACTTCATTAGTGGATAATGAGAGGCATTAAAAGCCTCCATCCTCCAGTGTCCTTTAACCTCCGATAGGTCCATTGCTTACTCATAAAATTAGAACCCCCCATAATATGGATATCACATATAAGCAATAATGCATCCATGGGGCAAAAGATTATTATTTTTACAATTTTTAACAATGATGAGTCAACTATTGACTCAAAAAAACTTTGACTCTGACAAAAAATGACACATTTCAAAACCAACTCGAAGATTACTTTGACAAATTGGATTTTTTATTTTGACTCTAGACTCTTTTAAAATAATTATTAGTATTGATCAAAATCTTGATCAATCTAGAATTAAATAAAACTAAACTAAAAAAGAGTCGACTTAAAAACTTTACCGACTTAATTTTAAACAAAAATATATACTAAGACAATAACCATAACCAAAAAACTAAATTAGAATAATACAATTAAAGAATTTTTAAGAGTGATAAAATAATAATATTAAAACTATTAAAATATACCTAGACACATATATACACTAGACTACAAATTCTCTAAATCAGTGGATGACGTGTCCAATACTCGAACTAGGCTAATTTTAAGGGGCCTCGTATGAAGTTGATGTTCAAAACCCCTACTAATTTTATACTTAGGTCCTAATAAAATATTTACCATTATCTATCTATAGGTTCATATTTATAGGAAGCTTACATATTTATAGGAACATCTTTCCTATGTATATGGAGATTTACTTAACCAATGAATCTCCTCAAATAACTCAATCTTGAAAAACAACCTATGGACGTAATATTGTTGTTACTCATAATGATATAGCTCTCAAATTGTATATTCTAACTACTAACCTATTAGTGAATTATTACTCTCATAATTATTCACATTAAAAATCAATGCAAGAATTAACATTTCATAACATTCCCCCCCTTAGGCCTTACAAGATAATTTGTGTATTCACAAGACTTAGTGAAAGTAGAGAAGGAACAAATCAATCTCTCATCAACCATTCACTATTAAGAACACATCAATCGAATCAATGTGGGAAATTCGAATAGGAACCATATACCATCAACCATTCAATGAGGGAACCTCATCAACCTATACAACATGGTTACTATAAGAAGGAACCATATGTTCAAATTTCACTCATGCATCTCCTAAACACCTTTTTTGTGCAATACACTATGCAAGAAAATAGGAAATATGCCTCTTTTTGCCACACATACAAATAAGAACTAAAAACAAAATAAACGTGCCACTATAGTATAAGCACCCCTTCATTAGTGGCTAATGACAAGAATAAAAAGCCTCCATCCTCCAGTGTCTTTCAACCTCCAATAGGTCCACTGCTTACTCATAAAATTGGGTCAACATGTGCTCTGATGGTTCTGACAAGTTTTCTATTGGTTGCTTCCATATAAATTAGAACCCCCCATAATCTGGATGTCATATATAAGGGATAATGCATCTATGGGGCAAAATATTTTTATTTTTACAATTTTTTACAATGATGAGTCAACTATTGACTCAAAAAACTTTGACTCTTTGACAAAAAATGACATATTTTAAAACTGACTCGAAGATTACTTTGACACATTGGATTTTTTATTTTGACTCTAGACTCTTTTAAAATAATTACTAGTATTGATCAAAATGTTAATCAATCTAGAATTAAATGAAATAAAAAAGAGTCGACTTAGAAACTTTACCAACTTAATTTTAAACAAAACTATATACTAAGACAATAACCATAACCATAAAACTAAAATAGAATAATAAAAGTAAATAATTTTTAAGAGTGATAAAATAATAATAATATTAAAACTCTTAAAATATTTTATTCTGATGACAAAGCCTTTTATACTATACAAAATGCTCCAAACCTGATCATGATCCTTCTTTGTTAGTTTTGGATGTTTATCTATTTTCACCTAAAAACTTGCATCCCAGTCATATGTCTACATTGATGTAGGTGTCCATTTTCCAACTATGTGTATAGTTCCCAAAAATCATCTATTTTTCAAATGAAACATATCCTAAAGTTCATTTTAAGTTATTTAGTGTGATATATCTATAAAATGGATGTGTGTGTGTGTGTGTGTGTGTGTGTGTAATATCAATCCTTATTCATACCTCACCTAGTAAATTCATATCTCTCACATATAGAGAAATAAATGAACTATCAATTGAGTGTTCAAGTGAGAAAATACATTGTATTGATTCTTATTTTCATATCAGTCATAGGATCAATCTATCTATAGGTTTGAAGTGGTGAAGGAGTAACCCATGAGTCATATTTGCCAATTTATGATCTAGGTCACTATATGTACTTGATTATTACATATTGCTTCCTCACGCATACATAAGCCAACATATATGGGAGAACTACATAAATATGAGGTCCTCTTCATAGTATTGGCTATGTAAATAGTGCAAATTTATTGAGGGGTTTTTGGGGCAACTTAACACTATGAGCCCACTAACCCATTTTTCCCATAATCACCCCAAGTGTGAGGAAACTAGGGTTTAAATATTTTGAAAAATAATGATAACCTCTGTGCACAATATGTATACATTATAATAAAGGTGACAGAAATATTAAAATGCTCTAGCTGTTCATATTTGGATCTAGTTAATATTCCATACATGACACCTATGTCTAGATCAGATGTTTACACCAACACAACTATCCATATCTGATGCAAGTGTTTGAGGCCATAAAATTCAAAATTATAGGATATGATAATTGCTATAGTATTATGATCCAATCCACTCCCATCCTATTTCAGCCTAGATTTGCATGTACACATTAAACAAAGTACTCTTGCTTCTAATTTATCATAATATCAATCAATAGCTATACTTTATATTTTTGGCATATATTAGTATTTGAATTTAGAATATATTTTATATGAATTTCCAAATTAATTTTCCTACTATAGATATGTTTATCACCCTTATGCTTAATCATTTCTATATTATTAATCCTAGATACCACATATTATCAATTTAGGGTTAAATAGTGGCATGGGTAAGTCTTCTTTTTCAAAAGTGAATAATTTTTTATCTATCCCTGAATATATTAATGATATAATCAAAGGAGGATGATTGTGCATTACTAGGGAGAGTTGTGTTATGTAATTATTCATATAAGATATCTTTATAAATAATTGATTTCTTGAATAAATAGAGAATATATATTAGCATGGGTGTTATTTAATTGATCAATTATAACATATCATTTGGGTTGATTATTTTTTGTGATGTGGAGGGGATTGAGGATGATCTTGTTAACTACATCCATTTTTTTATGCATTTTAGGGGACATAAAACATCTATGAGTTAAGACAACATGAACTGTATAATTGAATATAAGACGTGGGATGATAATGGGGGTTGGATGGTATCTAGTACCACTGTGAGGTATAGGAGGAGGAGGAAACAAATGAGTAAAACATGCCCTTGGTTGTCTAGTGGTAAAAGTAAGAAACTTATAGTGGATGCTACAATAATATGAGTTGAAGAAGGCTTGATATTTTTTATTGTTAATTCTATCCTTATTGGTGTATAAGGATTTGATCCATTTGATTACATAATTGATATAAATTTATATTTAGATGTATAAAAATATGAATTGATTACAATCATGACTTGAATATATAAATAGAAGACACTTTCATTCATTATAACTATATTTTTTTGATGATTTGATGGAAAAATAAAAATTAGGGCCAAAATAAAATCCTAAGATAGAAATTTGAAAGCCTAAGAAACCTTTAAAAAGAAGAAACCCTAAGGGAAACCTAAGGTTTGACATGAGTCAAGTAGTATTTTGGTTCACGAATATGTTTCACTCTAATTTGGATTATGTAAACCTAATTAAGGAAAACCAAAATGTAATTCAAATTGTAATGTATGATAGTTAAGCATTAACTCTTCATATTTAAAAAAATAAAATAATATTGAAATACTAAAAAAATGTCATATTTATTAATAAATATTAATTATAAAAAAGATTAACAAACTAATTTACAATTTCAAACTATAGAACTACTAAATAAATGAACTTACTTGTTTTCTTCACAAAAAATGATCTCTCTTTCCTCCTCCTCTCTTACTTTTCTCTCTTCTCTTCCTCTTTCTCGAAACAAATTAGAAGATTAAAAATGAGATAAACATTAATAATTAATTGTTACACATCCCACATACTAAATCATTAATTACAAATCTATCACTCTTTGTGTCTAGTTTGGCATGCCACACATCAACAAGGTTGCATTGATTTTGCATTAGATTTACATTACCCTATGATTTCAAGGAAAAAATAAACAAACGTTGGGGAAGCTAACTAGACCTAGTTGGCAATGTTACTCTAAAAAGAACATGATAGTGATTTTTCAATTATTAGTCTAGAAAATGATCATATAAACATATTTTCCTTATTTTTCACTGCTCCTGACATTTTCCTTTCAGTTCCCCTCTCTCCTCTCTATCATTCATTGCCATAAATATTTCTAAGAGTTTCTCCATAAACTTTCATTTTAATATTTTGGGCCCCATAAATACATAGTGTATAATTCTAGAGGAAGGCATTTGAACCTTGATGTTTGTCTCATATGTTTTGTGATTGTGATTTTTTGGCTTTCCTTCCCATTGTTTTTTCATATTGAATATAAACATGGTGCAGATTTAAAATGGAGGTGTCAATAAACACATGTGTGCATTAAGTAATTTAGGGCATGAAAAAGATATGCTTCGAGCATGTTCAAGTAATCAATTCAGGAGTTTATTGAAAAATTCATAATTAAAAGGAAATATAAAAGATTTATTAATACATAGAGACTTCATCCAATCATTGAACTACTTAGATGACATGTAGTATACTAATTTTGTTATTTCCAACTATATAAAATTTTAAGGGGCCTCGTATGAAGTTGATGTTCAAAACCCTTGCTAATCTTATACATAGGCCCCAGTAAAATAGTTACCCTTATCTATAAAGATAGGTTCAATTTTTTATTTTTTATTTTTTGAAAAATGAGTTTAATTCCTAGGAGATATGGATAAAAATTCAAAAAAGTGATTGAGGCTTTGTAGATCTATATCTAACAAACATAGTGGTCAATTTAGTTTTTTAACTATCTACTTTTCACTAGGTACACCCTCAAGGTTCTGTGAATGAAATAACTCTTCTGAAAGCATCCAAACACAAGGAATTGTGTCTATATGTCTTAATTTTTATGGGTTTCCATTGCCTTATTATCAAAACTTGTATTTTACTATCTTGTTTTTATGATTGTCTCTAGCATTGTGTAAAATTAGATAAACCTAAACCCATCTTCTGTCAATTATTATAATAAGAAAACAATTATATAATTCTATTTTATTTTACTATTTAAAACATAATTAAAGTCTAGAATAAAGTTGGATTTGAACCTCAAATAAATATATTCATGTAATGATACCATTAAACATGAACTGGGTCCAAAAGATTTAGATTTTAACCTTCAATAAAATAAAATAAACTATATATATTTGAAATGTTTATAAATATATATGATAATATTTATCCATATTATAATATTTTATATTTAAAATCATTAATTTATTTTTTAATACTTCTTTTATAATATCATATTTTTTACTACAATTTTATATATATAGAGTCCACAATCTTAAATCATAAATTTGTAATTATAAATTTCAACACAAAATTTAAAATATAAGATATATATAACAAAATATTTGACCAAATCATTTAAATCTAATTTAATATTTTTTTAATAAATAAAAAATAAAATTGAACTACCTTGCTTGATGGTCAAATAAATTCTTTTAAAATTAAAAATTCATATTCCCTATCTATCAAATATATGCAAGCATTTTAAAGATTTGTTTTTTTTGGTTAACTAAACTTGTCTCTACATATGGACCATGTTGTTGATAATGGTGGTAACCAGATGTAAATATGAAAGGACTTATGTAAGTAGCTACTTCGATTATGTTGTTTTTATGTTTGGATCTATGTTTTCGAAACCTTCTGTGTAGTGGTCGTTGGTAGCGGTGGTGAAGGGTATTGTAAGCACCTACCAATTTGATTAGTATTTAAGAAATGTTTGATTTAGTTTTTTTCACAAGAAAATTCTTGCTCATCCCCTTCATCTGAAGGAAATTCAAAGGAAATATCGAAATAAAAAGCTGAAACCTTGAAGGGAGATTTCCTTCAGGAAAAATGTTCGAAGGAATTACTTTGGATATTTTACCTAAAGGAATTAAGAAGATCAAGGCAGCCCAAAAGAACTTGAAGGGCAAGTTCCCTTGTAGGGAACTCTCGATTGCTAAAAGGGGACCTTTCCAAGATCTAAAGGGACACCTTCCCTTTAGGAAGGAAGGAATTGCAAAAGGCCAAGGTTCAGTTGCAGAAAGCTGAATAAATTGCCAAAGGGGTGATGGGCCTGAAGATGTCAAATTCAGCATGGCAAACTAGCCATTGGAGGTTCAAACATCCAATGACGGGTGTGAGAACATCAAATTCAAGGTGGTGAAATAGCCATTGGTTTTTAAATAGGTGATAAGCCTGTAGATGTCAACTTTAATAAGATGCATTAGTTATTGAGGAAGGAGCCCAAAGAGCCAGCAAAAGACAAAAAGATAGCTCGAGAGCCAAGTTGCTAGGAAAGAGATAGAAAATAGTGAAAGCACAACCACACACACATAATCCAAGCATAGAAGAATACATAATAGTCTAGGTGGCACAGGAAGCATCAGCAAAAGAGTTATTACTGTGGATGAAACAATCCTTACAAAATGGTCATCAAAGAGTGAAAATAGTGAGATCGCGGTTTGTTTTCTTTGATTTTACATTAATGAGTAGACAATGGTGTGAAATTCATTTAAGAAGCAGCCTTGTCATTCAAACAAAAAAGGGTGACTCATGCTCTTGTAGTAACAGTTAATATAGGTTGAGTGCAAAAGTCAAGACTTGCAGCATCTACAACATTGTTACCTCAAGGCTTTCTAGAAGGATGACACCAGTATGATTAAATTCCTCCACCCTAAGTGTTTAACGTAGCATGGGCTGCTTATACTGGAAAGCACATAAGTCTTCCTTTTCATGTTATATATATTGTAACCTCCAAGTGAGGAAGATATCTCTCATTTTGTAAGGTGAAGCCCTGCCAAAATTTACCTTTGATTAAAAAGAATGTGTTTTACCACTATCTGACTACTTATGCTTTTGAGTGTGTCTATGTATCAATTATGTGTTCATTCATTTTAGCTTAATGTTTTCATAAATTGACACCAACACACCTAGTGTAGACAAAGCACCATTTCTGTAGGTTAACAGGAAGTGTTGCATCTGGAGTGCAGAGATAGAAAAGGGTTATTAGACAGCATGTTTTCTACAGTGCCTGTGGTAAGTTCATTTTCTATGTGTATTAGTTAAGCCTATTATTAAAGCTCTCTACAATCTATTCTTTCATCAGATAAAGTGTATGTCTGCCCTCTTCTGGTCTCAAGTGTGAATAACTGAGTAGATCAAAAATCATTTGGTGCATCACCACTTAGAGTAGTTTCTATTCTGGTTATTCCTTCTCCCTTTCCCCCCAGTATTAGCAGTAGTAGTGAAAAGCCTCAGAGATGCATCAAAGGGAGCTATCCCATATCTAGATATTCTCCTCTCAATTTTTCCAGACCCATAGTAAGAGGGGAGTCTCCATTGTGCTGCATGGAAGAGAGAAGCCCAACCTTCTTTCAAGGGTGCAATCCACAATGTCAATAGTTTTTGGCATGTTTGGTGGGATAGTTTATCTAAGGAGTTGAAGGATTTTTGGTGTGTTCTTTAACTAATCAGCCTTTAGAGTCATTTTAACCAACACCAGGTGACTCTAAGTTGAACTAGTTGGTTAAGCAGTCCTGGTGCCATCAATAAATCACATTTTTGGTATGTATAATCCCATTGGTCAGCACCATAGACCTTGTGTTCCTTCATATAAATTTGATCAAGCTCAAGTTAATCATGGCATCACCTCAAGCATCTCTCCTAGTTTCCCTTCACCTAGTGTAAGGGAATTAATGCTAGAATTTGAGAAGCAAGTGATGGGGGTAGATAGATTGGAGGAGCAGGATAGATATCAACAAGAGCTTATGTACAAAATGGAGTGCTTATTTAGGTAAGCTCAGGCCTTGTAATCCATGAAAGAGGAAGTAGCAAAATGGAAGAGTCCATTCATTCAAGGTAGTCAGCATTGTGTGCCTTATACCATTCCAAATCACCCCCCTCCTATTCTAAAGAAAGCCCCCTTTGTGTACCAAATCCTTTCTACCAGATGAACTTACTCACTCTAGCTCATCTGGTGTATTAATCACTCCTGCTCTTAATCCCTTACACCTAGATTTCCAACATCAAAGGACATTAGAGCAACCTCTCATGGAGACTAAACTTCTTAATTCTTTAAAATGTGGACCCTCTTTTCATGGGAATCACCCTATATCTTTTGGAAAGCAACACATTTCTCTTAAAGTAGCTCTTCCTGTGCATGAGTAGACCCTTCCCAGTCTCCCTCAACCTCCTAAAATCTTTCAGCATAGGAGTGCCTATCATGAACCAACTTAGGACCTTGAAGAGGATAAAGTTGCTGCATGTTCACAAGGGAAAATTTCTAATCCCAAGGTCATGAGTTGGAAGCAAATAATGGATTCATGCGATACAAAAAAAGGAGGAGGAGAGGCCTATTCATTTTGATAGAAGCCTTGAAGAAGATGAAGCTACTCTTACACATCATCATGATGCTTGTGACCCCTAAAAAAGGCTCTTACAAGAGAATATAGCCAATAAAATTATAGAATTGGAGTCCAGAATGAGGTTCCTCAACCAAGGTGTGATGGACGATTTAGACCAAATAGTAGGTTCCATGTCTGAACACACCCCATCTACACTCCTTCAAGAGAGGTTTCAAGCCACATCTAATATAGATAAAGTACTAGCCAAATGGAAGGAAGAGAATCATTTGATTCTAGCTCAGGGTTTGTCTCCTCTTCCACATGAGTCTATCCATCAACCCTCCACTCTATTCCTTCTCAAGGAGGAACTTGTCTTAAAAAGGGCAAGTGAAGAAGAGAGAATCCAATTTGCAGCTGCCCAAGAGGCTATCATGAGTGACAATGAGGATGAAATCATCAAGGATGCTCCCATTGAAGACATCATCAACAATGGAGAAGACACAGGTCATGCATACATATGAATGTTCCAGCAATATGAAGATGAGGTTGACATGTTTTATTTGTCAACAATGGATGATGAGGAATGTAAGCATGGTGACCTCTCTCCTCCCTTGTTTGATAAACTTCCTTGTTGCTTTGATGAAAAAAATGGCCATGTCATGGGACCTGAGTTGGAGGAGGATTAGGAGCATGTCTTGGAACAACTAGAGACTCTTGCTTTACAGCAAGAAAAGGAGAGGCCTGTCCATCTTGATTAAATCTTTGAAGAAAAGAGCCTTGAGTAAGAAGGTGATGTTATATGGGATGAGAAAGTAGTTTGTGATCTCATTTCAGACATCACGACAATCACCCTTCTTCAAGAAAGCCATGAGGAAGTAGAAGATAAGTTTGACAGTCTCTTCAATGAGGCAAAAGGGAATAAGTTAATCCATGATGCATGTCAAGGGGGATATGAGCTAAATGAGGCTTATGGTGATAAGATAGCAGCCATTGATTTCTTGATGAAATACACAAGCATGAGGGGCTAGCATGAGGTAATCTTCTGAGATCAAGATGAATACATATATGTTGGAAGCATGTTTAACCCTGATTCATTGGGATACAAGCCAATCAAGGTGGTAGACAAGAAGAGAAAGTCACCAAGTCTCCTTTTCATTTAGATACTTGTCTGGCACCATAAGTTTTCTTGCCATGAAGGAGACTTCAAAAGTTTTCCCTTTGATCCAAGAGGGAGGCAAATGTATCTTGTTAGCTGTACATAATAGTTTACTTTCAGTTGTCTTTATTTTCCCTAGGTGTTGTTGCACAGGTGTAGTGTTTTTTAGCCTTTGTTGTGTGTGTTTTCCTTTGTGTTTAAGGTAAAGCTTTATTGGTTCATAGGGATTTAGAAGGCTATTGCTAACTCTTTCAAGCTACATCTTGACTCCATGCCTAATGGAATTTAAGGCTATTAGTCTTTTAAAGCATAGCAAGCATGCTTCCCCTAAGAATCACCAAATTTGTTGACTATTTTGGTCTTATAAGCCAAAATGGGTCTCCTTTCTTTCACTGCTATTATGAGCCATCAATCTTAGATGTATTTCCCCTACTACATTTGTGTCATTTCCTTTTGTAGTAGACCTGTCCTGTAAAGATGCAAGTGACTTGAGCTTTGTAGATGTTTCAGTTGATCCATAGGTTTATTTCACTATAGGCAGCTAGTTTTCACAGTCATTTTGGCAAAGGAATGGGCCAACTTCAAAGAGATATAAGTATTTTACAAAGCTCTAAGGATAGAGTTCCCTTGCAGAGGGTAGTCAGGTTACAAACTAGACCGTTCTAGTAGGATGCAGACAGAAATTATGGACCCAAAAGTGCCCTTACAGAGGGTAGAGAGCACCTTTGAGAAAATGACAAGGCTGAAGGGAAAGTTTCATTCAAAAAAAAGAACAAGGCTAAAGGCAAAGGGATTCCTTCAAATTTTTTGTCTAAAGGAAATCTAAGGAAAAATCAATCAAATGGTGAATTCCTTCAGATAAAATGCCCGAAGGAATTCCTTTAGACATTTTATCTGAAGGAAATCACAAAGAAGAAAGAACAAGGAAATATTCCTTAAAAAAAAAAGCCCAAAGGAATTAATTCCTTCAAAATATTTTCTAAAGGAAATTCGAAAGGAAACACTGAAAGAAAAATCTGAAACCTTGAAGGAGAGATTTCCTTTGGGTAAAATGTCTAAAGGAATTCCTTCGAACATTTTGTCCGAAGGAATTAAGAAGATCAAGGTAGCCCAAAGTAACCTGAAGGGCAAGTGCCCTTACAAGCGACTCTCAAATGCCAAAAAGAGACCTTTCCAAGCTCCAAAGGGACACCTTCCCTTTGAGAAGGAAGGAATTATAAAAGGCTGAAGGTTCAGTTGTAGAAAGCTAAAGAAATTGCCAAATGGGTGACGGGCCTGAAAACATCAAATACAACGTGGCAAACTAGCTGTTGGAGGTTCAAACGTTCAATGACGGGTGCATGAACATCAAATTAAAGGTGGTGAAATAGTTATTGGTTTTTAAATATTCGATAGGCTTGTAGACATCAAATTTAATGGGATGCATTAGCCGTTAAGGAAGGAGCCCAAAGAGCCAGTAAAAGACAAAAATATAGCTCGAGAGCTGAGTTACCAGGAAAGAAATAGAAAATAGTGAAAGAAAAACCACAATCACATAATCCAAGTGTAGAATAAGATAGAATAGTCTAAGTGGCATAGGAATTATTGGTAGAAGAGTTATTACTTGGGTGAAATAGTCTTTATGAAATGGTCATCAAAGAGTGCAAACAGCGAGAGCGTGGCTTATTTTCATCGATTTTACATTAATGAGTAGACAATTGTGTGAACTTCATTTAAGAAGTGGCCTTGTCATTCAAATATAAAATGGCAACCCATGCTCTTGCAGTAATAGTTAATATAGGTTGAGTGCCAAAGTCAAGACTTGCAGCATCTACAACATGGTTATCTCAGGGCTTGCTAGAAGGATGACACTAGCATGATCAAATTCCTCCCCCTAGGTGTTTAATGTAGCATCAACTGCTTATTCTAGAAAGTTCTTAAGTCTTATTTTTCATGATATATATATATATATATATATATATATATATATATATATTGTAACCTCCAAGTGAAGAAGATATCTCTCATTTTTTAAGGTGAAGCCCTACCAAAATTCACCTTTGATCAATAATAATGTGTTTTACCTCTATATGACTACTTATGCTTTTAAGTGTGTCTATGTATCAATTCTATGTTCAGTCATTTTAGCTTGATGCTCTCACAAATTGACGCCAACAAACCTAGTGTAGAAAAATCACCATTTCTATAGGTTAATAGGAAGTGCTACATCTAGAGCATAGAGACAAAAAAGGGTTATTAGACAGTGTGTTTTTTACAACACCTATGGTAAGTTCATTTTCTATGTGTCTTCATTAAGCCTATTGTTAAGGCTCTCTACAGTCTGGTCTTTCATCAGATAAAGTTTATGTATGCCCTCTTCTAGTTTGAAGTGTGAATAACTGAGTAGATAAAAAATCATTTGGTGCATCACCACTTAGAGTAGTTTCCATTTTGGTTATTCCTTCTCCCTTTCCCCCCCAGTATTAGCAGTAGTAGTGAAAATCCTCAGAGATGCATCAAAGGGAGCTATCCCTTATGTAGAGATTCTCCCCTCAATTTTTATAGACCCACAGTAAGAGGGGAGTCTCTATTGTGCCATGTGGAAGAGAGAAGCCCAACCTTATTTCAAGGGTGCAATCCATAGTGTCAATAGTTTTTGGCACACCCAATGGGATAATTTGTCGAAGGAGTTGAAGGATTTTTGGTGTGTTCTTCAACCAATCAACCTTTGGAGGCATTTTAACCAATACCAATGGTGATTATGAGTTAAATCAACCAATTAATCAGTCTTGGTGCCATTAAAAAATCACATTTTTGGTATGTATAATCCCATTTCTCATCACCATGGACCTTGTTTTCCTTCATATAACTTTGATCAAGCTCAGGTTGTTCATAGAATCACCTTAAGAAGCCCTCCTAGTTGCCCTTCACCTAGTGTAAGGGAAGTAATGCTAGAATTTGAGAAGCAAGTGATGGAGGTAGATAGATTGGAAGAGCAGGATAGATATCAGCAAGAGCTTATGTACAAAGAGGAGTGCTTGTTTAGGCAAGCTCAGGCCTTACAATCCATGAAGGAGGAAGTAGAAAAATGGAAGAGTCTATTCATTCAAGGCAGTCAGCCTTGTGTGTCTTCTCCCATTCCAAAGCAACCCCCTCATATTCTAAATAAATCCCCCTCTTGTGCACCAAATCCTTTCTACCAAATAGCACTTGCTCACTCTAGCTCATCTGATGTATTAATCACTCTTGCTCTTAATCCCTTGCACCTAAATTTCCAACATCAAAGGACATTAGAGCAACCTCTCATGGAGACTAACCTTCTCGATTCTTTAGAATGTGGACCCTCTTTTCATGGGAATCACCCTATATCTTTTTGAAAGAAACACATCTCTCTTGAAGTAGTTCTTTCTATGCATGAGCAGACCCTTCCCAATCTCCCTCAACCTCCTCAGATATTTTAGTATAGGAGTGCCTATCATGAGACATCTCAGGACCTTGAAGAGGATAAAGTTGCTGCCTGTTCATAAGGGAAAAGTTCCAATCCCAAGGTCATGAGTTGGAAGCAAACAATGGAATAATGCAGTAAAAAAAAGGAGAGGCCTATTCATTTCGATAAAAGCCTTGAAGAAGATGAAGTTGCTCCTATGAATCATGATGATGCTTGTGACCTCCAAGAAAGGCTCTTCCAAGAGAATATAGCCAAGTAAATTGTAGAATTGGAGTCTAGAATGAGGTTCCTCAACCAAGGTGTGATGGATGGTTTAAACCAAATAGTAGATTCTATGTCTGAACACACCCCATCTACACTCCTTAAAGAGAGTTTTCAAGCCACATCTGATATAGATAAAGTGCTACCCAAATGGAAGGAAGAGAATCATTCGATTCTAGCTTAGGGTTTGCCTCCTCTTCCACATGAGTTTGTCCATCAACCCTCCACTTTGTTCCTTCTCAAGGAGGGACCTGTCTTAAAAAGGTCAAGTGAAGAAGAGAGAATCCAATTTGTAGATGCCCAAGAGGCTATCATGAGTGACAATGAGGATTAAATCATCATGGATTCTCCCTTTGAAGATGTCATCAATAGTGGAGAAGACATAGGTCATGCATACATATGGATGTTCTAGCAATATGAAGATGAGGTTGACATATTTTATTTGTCAACAATGGATGATGAGAAATGTAAGCATGGTGAGCTCTCTCCTCCCTTGTTTGATGAACTTCCTTGTTGATTTGATGAATAAAATGACCATGCCATAGGACCTGAGTTGGAGGAGGATCAGGAACATGTCTTGGAACAACTAGAGACTCTTGTTTTTTAGAAAGAAAAGGAGAGCCCTATCCATCTTGATGAAAGCTTTGAAGAAGAGAGCCTTGAGCAAGAAGGTGATGTTATGTGGGATGAGAAAGCAGTTTGTGATCTCATTTCAGACATCATAATAGTCATCCTTCTTCAAGAAAGCCATGAGGAAGTAGAAGATAAGTTTGACAGTCTCTTCAAAGAGGCAGAAGGGAACAAGTTGATCCATGATGCATGTCAAGGGGGATATGAGCTAAATGAGGCTTATAGTGATAAGCTAGTAGCCATTGATTTCTTGATGAAATACACCAACATGAGGGGCCACTATTAGGCAAGCTTTTGAGAGCAAGATGAGTACATATATGTTGGAAGCATGTGTGACCCTAATTCATTTGGATACAAGCCAATCAAGGTGGCAGACAAGAAGATCAAGTCATGAAGTCTCCTTTCCATTCAGCTACTTATCTGGCACCATAAGTTTTCTTGCCATGAAGGAGACTTCAAAAGTTTTCCCTTTGATCTAGGAGGGAGGCAAATGTATCTTGTTAGCTGTACATAATAGTTTGCTTTCAGTTGCCTTTGTTTTCCCTATATGTTGTTGCACAGGTGTAGTGTTTTTTTAGCCTTTGTTGTGTGTGTTTTCCTTTGTGTTTGAGGTAAAGGTTTTTTGGTTCATAAGGCTTTAGAAGGTTATTGCTAACTCTTTCAAGTTGCATCTTGACTCCATGCCCAATGGACTTTGAGGCTATCAGTCTTTTAAAGCATAGCAAGCATGTTTCCCCTAAGAATCACCAAATTTGTTGACCATTTTGGTCCTGCAAGCCAAAATGGGTCTCCTTTCTTTCCCTATTGTTTTGAGCCATAAATCTTAGATGTATTTCCCCTACTATAATTTTGCCATTTCCCTTTGTAGTAGACCTATCCTATTAAGAGCCAAGTGACTTGAGCTTTGTAGATGTTTCAGGTTGATCCAGAGGTTTATTTCACTGTGGGTAGCTAGTTTTCAAAAGCCTTTTGGCAAAGGAATAGGCCAACTTCAAATAGATATAAGTCTTTTACAAAGCTCTGAGGATAGGGTGCCCTTGCGAAGGGCAGTCAGGTTACAAACTAGACTATTCCAGCATGCTGAAGAGGGTAATTGTGAACCCAAAAGTGCCCTTGTGGAGGGCAGAGATCACTTTCGAGAAAATGACAAGGCCAAAGGGAAAGTTTTCTTTGAAAAAAAGAATAAGACTAAAGGCAAAGGTATTCCTTCAAATTTTTTGTCTAAAGGAAATCCAAGGAAGAATCAATCAAAAGGTGAATTCCTTCAAACATTTTGTCTGAAGTAAATCACAAAGAAGAAAGAACAAGGCAAGATTCCTTCAGACAAAAAGCCTGAAGGAATTAATTCCTTCAAAATTTTGTTTGAAGGAAATTCAAAGGGAAAGACTGAAAGAAAAAGCTAAAACCTTGAAGGAGAGATTTCTTTTGGGTAAAATGTTTGAAGGAATTCCTTTAGATATTTTATTTGAAGGAATTAAGAAGATCAAGGTAGCCTAAAATAACTTGAAGGGAAAGTGCCCTTGTGGGGGAGTCTCAGCTACCAAAAGGGGAGATTTTCAAGCTCCAAAGGGACACCTTCTCTTCGAGAAGGAAGGAATTACAAAAGGTCGAAGGTTTAGCTGTAAAAATCTAAATAAATTACCAAAGGAGTGACTGGCCAACATGGTGAACTAGCCGTTAGAGGTTTAAACGTCTGATGACAAGTGCATGAACGTCAAATTTGAGGTGGTGAAATAGCCATTGGTTTTTAAATAGGTGATAGGCCTATAGACATCAACTTTAATGGGATGCATTAGCTACTAAGGAAGGAGCCCAAAGAGCCAACAAAAGATAAAAAGATAGCTCGAGAGCTGAGTTACCAGGAAAGAGACATAAAATAGTGAAAACGTGACCATGCACACATAAGCCAAGCACATAATAAGATAGAATATTCTAGGTGGCACAAGAAGCATCAGCAGAAGAGTTATTACTGTGGGTGAAATAGTCCTTACAAAATGGTCATCAAAGAGTGCAAACAGTGAGAGCCTAACTTATTTTCTTTGATTTTACATTAATGAGTAGACAATGGTGGGAACTTCATTTAAGAAGTGGCCTTGTCATTCAAATATAAAAGGATCACCCATGCTCTTGCAGTAATAATTAATATAGGTTGAGTGCCAAAGTCAAGACTTGTGGCATCTACAACATGGTTATCTCAGGGCTTTCTAGAAGGATGACACCAGCATGATCAAATTCCTCCCCCTTAGGTGTTCAACGCAGCATGGGATGCTTATTATGGAAAGCACCCAAGTCTTCCTTTTCATGTTATGTATATTGTAACCTCCAAGTGAGGAAGATATCTCTCATTTTGTAAGGTGAATCCTTCCCAAAATTCACCTTTGATCAATAAGAATGTGTTTTACCTCTATCTGACTGCTTATGCTTTTGAGTGTGTTTATGTATCAATTCTATGTTCAGTCATTTTAGCTTGATGCTTTCACAAATTAACACCAACACATCTAGTGTAGATAAAGCACCATTTCTACAAGTTAATAGGAAGTGTTGCACCTGGAGCGCAGAGATAGAAAAGGGTTATCAGACAATGTGTTTTTCACAGTGCCTATGGTAAGTTCATTTTTTGTGTGTCTTCATTAAGCCTATTATTAAAGCTCTCTACAGTCTAGTCTTTCATCAAATAAAGTGTATGTCTTACCTCTTCTAGTTTGAAGTGTGAATAATTGAGTAGATCAAAAATCATTTGGTGCATCGCCACTTAGAGTCCATTCAGCAAGAGCTTATGTACGAAGAGGAGTGCTTATTTAGGCAAGCTCAAGCATTTCAATCCATGAAGAAGTATTGAAATGGAAGAGTCCATTCATTTAGGGCAATCAGCCTTGTGTGCCTTCTCCCATTCCAAAGTAGGCCCCTCTTATTCTAAAGAAAGCCCCCTCTTGTGCACCAAATCCTTTCTACCAAATAGCATTTGCTCACTCTAGCTCATCTGATGCATTAATCACTCTGGCTCTTAATCCCTTGCACCTAGCTTTCCAACATTAAAGGGAATTATAGAAACCTCTCATGGAGACTATCCTTCTCAATTCTTTAGAATGTGGACCCTTTTTCATGGAAATCAACTTATATCTTTTAGAAAGCAACACATATTTCTTGAAGTAGCTCTTCCTATGCATGAGCAGACCCTTCCCAGTCTCCCTCAACCTCCTCAAATCATTCAGCATAGGAGTGCCTATCATGAACCAACTCAAGACCTTGAAGAGGATAAATTTGCTACATATTCACAAGGAAAAAGTTCCAATCCCAAGGTCATGAGCTCGAAGCAAACAATGGAATCATGAAGTAAAAAAAAAGGAGGAGAGGTCTATTCATTTTAATAGAAGCCTTGAAGAAGATGAAGCTACTCCTATGCATGATGATGATGCTTGTGACCTCCAAGAAAGGCTCTTCCAAAATAATATAGCCAAGCAAATTGTAGAATTGGAGTCTAGAATTAGGTTCCTCAACCAAGGTGTGATGGACGATTTAGACCAAATAGTAGAATCCATGTCTAAACACACCCCATCTACACTCCTTTAAGATAAGTGTCAAGCCACATCTAATATAGATAAAGTGCTAGCCAAATGAAAGGAAAATAATCATTCGATTCTAGCTCAGGGTTTGCCTCCTCTTCCACATGAGTATGTCCATCAACCCTACACTTTGTTCCTTCTCAAGGAACCTGTCTTAAAAAGGGCAAGTGAAGAAGAGAGAATCCAATTTGCAGGTACCCAAGAGGCTATGATGAGTGACAATGAGGATGAAATCACCATGGATGCTCCCTTTTAAGACGTCATCAACAATGGAGAAGACATAGGTCATGCATACATACAGATGTTCCAGCAATATGAAGATAAGGTTGACATATTTTATTTGTCAACAATGGAAAATGAGGAATGTAAGCATTGTGATCTCTCTCCTCCCTTATTTGATAAACTTCCTTGTTGCTTTGATGAATAAAATGACCATGACATGGGACCCAAGTTGGAGGATGATCAAGAGCATGTCTTGGAACAACTAGAGACTCTTGCTTTTGAGTAAGAAAAGGAGAGGCATGTCCATCTTGATGTAAGCTTTGAAGAAGAGAGCCTTGAGCAAGAAGGTGATGTTCTATGGGATGAGCAAGCAATTTGTGATCTCATTTCAGATATCACAACAGTCACCCTTCTTTAAGAAAGCCATGAGGAAGAAGAAGATAAGTTTGACAGTGTCTTCAATGAGGCAGAAGGGAATAAGTCAATCCATGATGCATGTCAAGGGGGCTATGAGATAAATGAGGCTTATGGTGATAAGCTAGAAGCCATTGATTTCTTGATGAAATACACCAACATGAGGGGCCAATATTAGGCAAGCTTTTGAGAGCAAGATGAGTACATATATGTTGGAAGCATGTGTGACCCTAATTCATTTCGATACAAGCCAATCAAGGTGGCAGACAAGAAGAGCAAGTCACCAAGTCTCCTTTTCATTCAGCTACTTGTCTAGCACCATAATTTTTCTTGCCATGAAGGAGACTTTAGAATTTTTCCCTTTGATCTAGGAGGGAGGCAAATGTATCTTGTTAGCTGTACATAATAGTTTTCTTTCAGTTGTCTTTGTTTTCCCTAGGTGCTGTTGCATAGGTGTAGTGTTTTTTTAGCCTTTATTGTGTGTGTTTTCCTTTGTGTTTGAGGTAAAGCTTTGTTGGTTCATATGGATTTAGAAGGCTATTACTAACTCTTTCAAGTGGCATCTTGACTCCATGCCCAATGGACTTTGAGGCTATTAGTCTTTTAAAGCATAGTAGGCATGCTTCCCCTGGGAATCACCAAATTTGTTGACCATTTTGGTCCTATAGGCCAAAATGGGTCTCCTTTCTTTCCCTGTTGTTTTGAGCCATCAATCTTAGATGTATTTCCCCTATTGTAATTGTGTCATTTCCCTTTATAGTAGAACTATCCTATAAAGAGCCAAGTGACTTGAGCTTTGTAGATGTTTTAGATTGATTTGGAGGTTTATTTCACTGTGGGTATCTAGTTTTCACAGGACTTTTGGCAAAGGAATGGGCCAACTTCAAAGAGATATAAGTCTTTTACAAATCTTTGAGGATAGAGTGCCCTTGCAGAGGGTAGTCAAGTTACAAACTGGATCATTCCAGTAGGCTATGGAGGGAAATTGTGGACCCAAAAGTGCCTTTATGGAGGGTAGAGAGCACCTTTAGGAAAATGACAAGGCTAAAGGGAAAGTTTCCTTTAGAAAAAAGAACAAGGCTAAAGGCAAAGGGTTTCCTTCAGATTTTTTGTCCGAAGCAAATCCAAGGAAGAATCAATCAAAGGGTGAATTCCTTCGGACAAAATGCCTGAAGGAATTCCTTTGAACATTTTGTCTGAAGGAAATCACAGAGAAGAAAGAATAAGGAAAGATTCCTTCAAAAAAAATCCTGAAGGAATTAATTCCTTCAAACTTTTATCTAAAGGAAATTCAAAGGGAAAGACCGAAAGAAAAAGCTGAAACCTTGAAGGAGAGATTTACTTCAGGCAAAATGTCTAAAGGAATTAAGAAGATCAAGATAGCCTGAAGGAACTCAAAGGGCAAGTGCCCTTGCGGGGGACTCTCAGCTGCCAAAATGGGACCTTTCCAAGCTCTAAAGGGACACCTTACCTTTGGGAAGGAAGGAATTGTAAAAGGCTGAAGGTTCAGTTGTGGAAAGCTGAAGAAATTGCCAAAGGGGTGACGGGTCTAAAGACATCAAGTTTTGTGTGTTAAACTAGTTGTTGGAGGTTCAAACGTCTAGTGACAGGTGCGTGAATGTCAAATTCAAGGTGATGAAATAGCTATTGGTTTTATAATAGGTGACAGACCTGTAGATTTCAGCTTTCACAAGATGCATTAGCCACTAAGGAAAGAGCCCAAAGAGCTAGCAAAAGATAAAAAGATAGCCTGAGAGTCGAGTTGCCAAGAAAGAGATAGAAAATAGTGAAAGCATGACCATGCACACATAAGCCAAGCATAGAATAAGATAGAATTGTCTAGGTAGCATAGGAAGCATCGGTAGATGAGTTATTACTATGGATGAAATAGTCCTTACAAAATGGTCATTAAAGAGTGCAAATAGTGAGAGTGTAGCTTATTTTCTTTGATTTTACATTAATGAGTAGACAATGGTGTAAAATTCATTTACGAAGTGGCCTTATCATTCAAACAAAAAAGGGAAACCCATGCTCTTGTAGTAACAATTAATACAAGTTGAGTGCCAAAGTTAAGACTTGCAGCATCTACAACATGGTTATCTCAAGGCTTTCTAGAAGGATGGCAACATCATGATCAAATTCCTCCCCCCTAAGTCCCCTTGTAGGGGACTCTCAGATACTAAAAGGGGACCTTTCCAAGCTCTGAAGGGACACCTTCCCTTCAGGAAGGAAGGAATTACAAAAGGCCAAAGGTTCAATTGTGAAAATTTGAAGAAATTGCCAAAGGGGTGACGGGCCCAAAGATGTCAAATTCAGCGTGGTAAACTAGCCATTGGAGGTTCAAACATCTAGTGAAGGGCGTGTGAACATAAAATTCAAGGTGGTGAAATAGCCATTGGTTTATAAATAGGTGATAGGCTTGTGGATGTAAACTTTAATGGGATGCATTAGCTATTGAGGAAGGAGCCCAAAGAGCTAGTAAAAGACAAAAAGATAGCTCGAGAGCCAAGTTACCAGGAAAGAAATAGAAAATAGTGAAAGCACAACCACACACACATAATCCAAGTGTAGAAGAAGACATAATAGTCCAGGTGGCATAGGAAGTGTCGGCAGAAGATTTATTACTGCAGATGAAATAGTCCTTACAAAATGGTCATCAAAGAGTGCAAATAATGAGAGCGCAGCTTGTTTTCTTTGATTTTACATTAATGAGTAGACAATGGTGTGAAATTCATTTAAGAAGCGGCCTTGTCATTCAAACATAAAAGGGTGACTCATGCTCTTGTAGTAATATTTAATACAAGTTGAGTGCCAAAGTCAAGACTTGCAGCATCTACAACATGGTTATCTCAAGGCTTTCTAGAAGGATGACACCAACATGATCAAATTCCTCCCCCCTAGGTGTTCAACGCAGCATGGGATGATTATTTTGGAAAGCACCTAAGTCTTCCTTTTCATGATATATATATTTTAACCTCCAAGTGAGGAAGATATCTCTCATTTTGTATGGCGAAGCCCTGCCAAAATTCACCTTTGATCAATAAGAATGTGTTTTACCTCTATCTGATTGGTTATACTTTTGAGTGTGTCTGTGTATAAATTCTATGTTCAGTCATTTTAGCTTGATGCTTTCACAAATTGACACCAACACACCTAGTTTAGACAAAGCACCATTTATGCAAGTTAACAAGAAGTGTTGCATCTGGAGTACAAAGATAGAAAAGGGTTATCAGACAATGTGTTTTCTACAGTGCCTGTGGTAAGTTCATTTTTTATGTGTCTTCTTTAATCCTATTTTTAAAGCTCTCTATAGTCTTGTCTTTCATCAGATAAAGTGTATGTCCACCCTCTTCTGGTCTCAAGTGTGAATAACTGAGTAGATCAAAAATCATTTGGTGTATCACCACTTAGAGTAGTTTTTATTCTGGTTATTCCTTCTCCCTCCCACCCCCTAGCATTAGAAGTAGTAGTGAAAAGCCTCGGAGATGCATCAAATGGAGCTAGCCCTTATCTAAATATTTTCCCATCATTTTTGATAGACCCACAACAAGAGGGGAGTCTCCATTGTGCCACATGGAAGAGAGAAGCCCAACCTTCTTTCAAGGGTACAATCCACAATGTCAAAGATTTTTGGCACACCTGGTGGGATAGTTTATCCAAGAAGTTGAAGGATTTTTGGTGTGTTATTCAACCAATCAACCTTTAGAGGCATTTTAACCAACACCAATGGTGACTCTGAGTTGAATCAGCTAGTTAAGCAGTCCTGGTGCCATCAAGAAATCACAATTTTAGTATGTATAATTCCATTTTTTAGCACCATGGACCTTGTTTTCCTTCATATAACTTTGATCAAGCTCAAGTTGTTCTTGGAATCACCTCAAGTAGCTCTCCTAGTTTCCCTTCACCTAGTATAAGGGAATTAATGATATAATTTGAGAAGCAAGTGATGGAGGTAGATAGATTGGAGGAGTAGGATAGATATCTACAAGAGTTTATGTACAAAGATGAGTGCTTATTTAGGCAAGCTCATGCCTTGCAATCCATGAAGGAGGAAGTAGAAAAATGGAAGTGTCCATTCATTCAAGGCAATCAGCCTTGTGTGCCTTCTCCCATTCCAAAGCAGCCCCCTCCTATTCTAAAGAAAGCCCTGTCTTGTGCACCAAATCCTTTCTACCAGATAACACTTGCTCACTCTATCTCATCTGATGCATTAATCACCTGCTCTTAATCCCTTGCACCTAGCTTTCCAACATCAAAGGGCATTAGAGAAACCTCTCATGGAGACTAACCTTCTCAATTCTTTATAATGTGGACCCTCTTTTCATGGGAATCACCCTCTTTATTTTGGAAAGCAACACATCTCTCTTGAAGTAGCTCTTCATGTGCATGAGCAGACCCTTCCCAGTCTCCCTCAACCTCCTCAAATATTTCAACATATGAGTGCATATCATGAAATATCTCAGGACCTTGAAGAGGATAAAGTTGTTGCCTGTTCACAAGGGAAAAGTTCCAATCCCAAGGTCATGAGTTGGAAGCAAACAATGGAATCATGTGGTAAAAAAAAGGAAGAAGAGAGGCCTATTCATTTTGATAGAATCCTTGAAGAAGATGAAGCTACTCATATGCATCATGATGATTCTTGTGACGTCTAAGAAATGATCTTCCAAGAGAATATAGCCAAGCAAATTGTAGAATTGGAGTCCAGAATGAGGTTCCTCAAATAAGATGTGATGGACGGTTTAGACCAAACCACAGATTCCATGTCTGAACACACCCCATCTACACTCCTTCAAGAGAGGTGTCAAGCCACATCTGATATAGATAAAGTGTTGTCCAAATGGAAGGAAGAGAATCATTCAATTCTAGCTCAAGGTTTGCCTCTTCTTCCACATGAGTCTATCCATCAACCCTCCACTCTATTCCTTCTCAAGGAGGAACCTATCTTAAAAAGGGCAAGTGAATAAGAGAGAATCCAATTTTTAACTGTCCAAGAGGCTATCACGAGTGACAATGAGGATGAAATCATCATGGATGCTCCCTTTGAATATGTCATCAATAGTGGATAAGACACAAGTCATGCATACATATGGATGTTCCAGCAATATGAAGATGAGGTTGACATATTTTATTTGTCAACAATGGATGATGAGGAATGTAAGCATGGTCACCTCTCTCCTCCCTTGTTTGATGAACTTCCTTGTTGCTTTGATGAATAAAATGATCATGCCATGGGACCCGAGTTGGAGGAGGATTAGGAGCATGTCTTGGAACAATTGGAGACTCTTGCTTTTGAGCAAGAAAAGGAGAGGCCTGTCCATCTTGATGAAAGCTTTGAAAAAGAGAGCCTTGAGCAAGAAAGTGATGTTTTATGGGATGAGCAAGTAGTTTGTGATCTCATTTTAGACATCACAATAGTCACCCTTCTTCAAGAAAGCCATGAGGAAGCAGAAGATAAGTTTGACAGTCTCTTTAATGAGGTAGAAGGGAACAAGTTGATCCATGATGCATGTCAAGGGGACTATGAGCTAAATGAGTCTTATGGTGATAAGCTAATAGCCATTTATTTCTTGATGAAATACACTAGAATGAGGCAAGCTTCTGAGAGCAAGATGAATACATATATGTTGGAAGAATGTTTGACCCTAATTCATTTGGACACAAGCCAATCAAGGTGGCAGACAAGAAGAGCAAGTCACCAAGTCTCCTTTCTATTCAGCTACTTGTCTGGCACCATAAGTTTTCTTGCCATGAAGGAGATTTCAAAATTTTTCCCTTTGATCTAGGAGGGAGGCAAATATATCTTGTTAGTTGTAAATAATAGTTTGCTTTTAGTTGTCTTTGTTTTCCCTAGGTGTTGTTGCACAGGTGTAGTGTTTTTTTAGCCTTTGTTGTGTGTGTTTTCTTTTGTGTTTGAGGTAAAGATTTGTTGGTTCATAAGGATTTAGAAGGTTGTTGATAACTCTTTCAAGCTACATCTTCACTCCATGCCCAATGGACTTTGAGGCTATCAGTCTTTTAAAGCATAACAGGCATGCTTTTGCTGGGAATCACCAAATTTGTTGACCATTTTGGTCCTATAGGCCAAAATGGGTCTCCTTTCTTTCCCTACTATTCTAAGCCATCAATATTAGATGTATTTCCCCTATTACAATTGTGCCATTTTCCTTTGTAGTAGACCTATCCTATAAAGAGCCAAGTGACTTGAGCTTTGTAGATGTTTTGAGTTGATCTGGAGGTTTATTTCACTATGGGCAGCTAGTTTTCACAAGCCTTTTGGCAAAGGAATGGGCCAACTTCAAAGAGATATAAGTCTTTTACAAAGCTTTGAGGATAGAGTGCCCTTTTGGAGGGCAGTTCGATTATAAACTGGATCATTCCATTAGGCTACGAAGGGTAATTGTGGACCCAAAAGTGCCCTTACAGAGGGCAGAGATCACCTTCAGGAAAATGATAAGGCTGAAGGGAAAGTTTCCTTTGAAAAAAAGAACAAGGCTAAAGGCAAATGGATTCCTTTAGATTTTCTATCTAAAGGAACTCCAAGGAAGAATCAATCAAAGGGTGAATTCCTTCAGACAAAATGCTCGAAGGAATTCCTTCAAACATTTTGTCTGAAGGAAATCACAAAGAAGAAAGAACAAGGCAAGATTCCTTCAGACAAAAATCCTGAAGGAATTAATTCCTTCAGACTTTTTTTTGAAGGAAATTCAAAGGGAAAGACTAAAAGAAAAAGTTAAAACCTTGAAGGAGATATTTCCTTTGGGCAAAATGTCTGAAGGAATTCCTTTGGACATTTTGTCCAAAGGTATTAAGAAGATCAAGGTAGCCCAAAGGAACCTGAAGGGTAAGTTCCCTTACAGGGGACTCTCAGCTACCAAAAGGGGACCTTTCCAAGATCTGAAGGGACACCTTCCCTTTGAAAAGGAAGGAATTACAAAATTCTAAAGGTTCAGTTACAAAAAACTAAAGAAATTACCAAAGGGGTGACGGGCCTGAAGACATCAAATTTAGCATGGAGAACTAGTTGTTGGAGGTTCAAACATCTGGTGATGGGTGTGTGAACATCAAATTCAAGGTGGTGAAATAGCTGTTGGTTTTCAAATAGGTGACAAGCCTGTAGATATCAACTCTAATAGGATACATTAGCCACTGAGGAAGGAGCCCAAAGAGCTAGCAAAAGACAAAAAGATAGCCCGAGAGCTGAGTTGCTAAGAAAGAGACAAAAATAGTGAAAGCACAACCACACACACATAAGCCAAGCATAGAAGAAGATAGAATAGTTCAGGTGGCATAGGAAGCATCGGTAGAAGAGTTATTATTGTGGGTGAAACAATCCTTATGAAATGGTCATCAAAGAGTGCAAATAGTGAGAGCATGGCTTGTTTTCTTTGATTTTACATTAATGAGTAGACAATGGTGTGAACTTTATTTATGAAGTGGCCTTTTCATTCAAATAGAAAAGGGTGACCCATGCTCTTTTAGTAACATTTGATATAGGTTGAGTGCCAAAGTCAAGACTTGTGGCATCTACAACATGGTTATCTCAAGGCTTTCTAGAAGGATGACACCAACATGATCAAATTCCTCCCCCCTAGGTGTTCAATACAGCATGGGCTACTTATTCTGGAAAGTGCCTAAGTCTTCCTTTTCATGATATATATATATATATATATATATATATATATATATATATATATATATATATATATATATATTGTAACCTCTAAGTGAGGAAGATATCTCTCATTTTGTATGGCGAAGCCCTGCCAAAATTTACCTTTGATCAATAAGAATGTGTTTTACCTCTATCTGACTTCTTATGTTTTTGAGTGTGTCTATGTATCAATTATGTGTTCAGTGATTTTAGCTTGATGCTTTCACAAATTGACACCAACACACCTAGTGTAGACAAATCACCATTTCTACAAGTTAATAGGAAGTGCTGCATCTGGAGCCTAGAGATAGAAAAGGGTTATTAGATAGTGTGTTTTCTACAGTGTCTGTGGTAAGTTCATTTTCTATGTGTCTTCATTAAGCCTATTATTAAAGCTCTCTACAGTCTGGTCTTTCATCAGATAAAGTGTATGTCCACCCTCTTCTGGTCTGAAGTGTGAATAACTGAGTAGATCAAAAATCATTTGGTGCATCACCACTAGAGTAGTTTCTATTCTGGTTATTCCTTCTCCCTTTCCCCCTAGTATTAGCAGTAGTAGTGAAAAGCCTTAGAGATAAATCAAAGGGAGCTAGCCCTTATCTAGAGATTCTCCCCTCAATTTTGCCAAACCCACAGCAAGAGGGGAGTCTCCATTGTGTCACGTGGAAGAGAGAAACCCAGCTTTCTTTCAAGGGTGAAATCCACAGCATCAACAATAATATTATAATTTGAAAAAATATTACTTACTTTTTTAAAAAATATAAAAAATGAGTAACAAACATTATTCTTCTCAATAAATTACCCAAATTCTTCATATATTAATTTTTTAAAAATATTCACACAAAAATAACCGTATATAATTATATTTTTTGTTTAATATAATATAAAAACTCACTAAAAAAGTATTGGGATTCATACTTTTCTCATTACCTCTACCTCTGTTAATATTGAAGGGTCTTTTTTTCTTTTAGTATTTGGAAATAAATTAAGATGTTTAGTCATACTATTTTTAAAATGGGAATGTGACAAAATTATATCCGATCTTTCTTTCAATGATCATGACATCTGGTGGTCTACAAATGCTCTTAACAACAACCTTCTTCTTGTTGAATCTTCATGTAAAAGGCATTTTTAGCATGTGATATCTTGTCTCTTCATGATATTAGATTGCATGGCTCATTTCGTATAAAATTTATGAATTTATCCCTTTTGATATGCCTTTTATTTTAATATTCATGAGCTTATGTTTGATGTTATGATGCACAAGTTGGGGCATCATTCGCTAATGGTATGGTAGAAAAATTGACACTATAATTTTGACACACCATATTAAGAATTACTCTCTAGGTATTCCTTATCAAATTATGAGTCCCTTTTCTTTTGATCTTGGCTTGTTAAACAATTGGTGAGGTCTAAAATCTTCACCTTGGACATATTTTTCACATCCTAACCAAATCTGGGAAGCTAATCTTGAACCTTAACTTATTCATTTTCTATGGTGTTTAGTCTACCAATGCTTTCCATTAGGAAAGAGACTTAAACACATTGTTATTTCTCATCTTATGTCATACATGTAGTAGGTTATATACTTTCAAACACTTGATTTGGACCTTCCCATAGGTTTGTGGGTCTTGGTAATGGATCCATAGTGTTTTCATATTTTTCCACCCAAAGACCATCAATTAAAAGATGCATTTTTTGTGGAGACTATGCTAGTGGTCGACCTACATTATTTATTTTAGAAATTATTTAAAGCTTCTATTCTTTTTTATCTTTAAAAAACTAGGAGTTTTGTTATCTTCCATAATGATTTTAGTTGACAATATTTTACAACTAATAAGAAAGTTTATGTGATCACCTCTACCTTATTTGATATGCATGCATGGGCCAAGAAAATGGCCTTTTAATTTCATCACTTGTAAGAGTTTCTCAGCCACTAAGGAAGTTCTCCTTACATCATGAGCAGGTTTCTTCCAAAAAATACATCATTAGGAACTCCTCTACCATCATCAATATGGTCGAGGATCTAGTCACATAGTCACTTATTCACCCCTCCTCCTCAATGAAAAGGTCAAATTTTTCTAACATGTAAAAATTTTACCATTGGACCATCTTCTTTGACCATTCATAATCATGATGGTATTGACATAATATTATTGTATGTTATCGCTTTGCCTCAATGGGGAGTGCTTGTTGTAAGTAGGATTAAAAAGAGTGTTAGTCAAGCATTAGTCAAGAAATCATGAAAAATGTATTAAAGACATAATAAAACTTAGCCTATCTATTCATGTGGGAATTATAAAAGATAGCAAGAAACAATTGAAAGAAAGTAACATGGATTACCTTCCCAAGTGGATTCACCATACAAGTATGGTTCAAAAGCATGTTCTCCCTTGATCAAGAGTTCATCTTCATCAACAATGGTGGTAGCTCCTCCCATGTCTCAAGAATTCTTTGCATAACCTAGGTTCAAAGTAGATGAAATCACCAATATGGCTTATCAAATGAAGCTTGCTAATGAAAAACAATGATCAACACAAAATATTGTGAAGACAATTTAGCATTATAATTTTACTTAAATAAAAATTAAAAATGATGTTCATGGCCTCTCTATTCATAGATTTTTGAGATTGATCATGATCAACCATGACCATCCATCTCAAGATTGAGATGTGTGGCCATGAATTAATCTAATTATATAATTAAATCCATAAATATCCCTCATAAATATTTGTGATAGAGAGGAATTTAAGAGGCATGGAGGGTCTTAATGAGGCATGAGAGACCCATAACCTTGATATTTTATGCATTTATGGCTTATAGATGCCACCCCATATGATGATGTCATTATGTGATGCAGTTAATAAAAATTAATTTCCAAAAAGAAATATTCAACAACTCTCATGGAAAATCCACTTAAGCTCTTGATTTGGATCAATTAGCCTTAAATAAGGTTAATAACATTTGTGTAATTATTTGAAAATTGTCTCTCAATTAATCAAAATAATTAGAAAGTCATATTGGGTCGTAATTTGACTCAGGAAGAATTGGAAGGTGATGTTAGATACATATAGACCGTGTTCTCATTTAGGATATTTTCAATAATAAATAACAAGGGCACATGTCTCACATAAGATATTTTATAGAAAAGAGTAATCTAGAGCACATAGGTGCAAAATTGATATTTTGACTCAAAATGATCTAATCAAAGTTAGCTGACCCATAAAATGCATTGCCCCAGTTAGGGATAATTTAACTTAAATTGAAACTTATAAATGACAAGTTCAAACTATTTAGGGTATTTTAATGATTTTAACCTAAAATGTGCATTTGAGTACAATTCAAGTAAGATTGACAATTTTAACATAAATAGTGTTAGGAATTGGATGTCTACATTTTGCCCCTGTTTGAGAGGGCATAGTGAGACATTCAGGCAAAGCAAAGTCTTTTAAAAGAAAAGAGTTATCAAGAATAAATTGGAACAGACCCATGATGCCCCCTTGAGAGGACATACTAGGATAGAAGAGAAGGATGGACTCTTGAAAAGAGAGAAAGTGATAAATTAACCCATGGAATAAATCACACCCAGATGAGCTAATGCTTACATGCATGATTATCATCAATGATTAAAATATAATTAGAGGCCCTAGTAGATGGGGGTAATGGGAAAGATACAATCCATAAATTTAAGGGACGCATTTTAAATATACCTAATTTGAAATTACAAGTTGTGTGCTTACAACATTAATCAATCCTGAGATAGGTTACACACTAAAATATTGTCATCGTGGGTATTAGTGTGGAGAGCCTAGAATTAGAGGAAAAGAGAGAATGTTATACTTCAGGAAGGGAAGCACCACTAGAATGGGGTCTCTAAAGAGAAGATAATAATAAGTGCCCCAGTAGAACAGATTTGATCGTGATAAGATAGTTTTGTCCCAGTAGGGAAAATTTTGATCATTGATAAATAACAAATAATGATTTTCCCCTATAGAGATGATTTGATTCTGATGTTGTTTAGATGGTGTGACCCAACATGGGTAATTGGCAAGCAAAAATCTCAAGGATATAACCCAAAAGATAGGTAAGAGTGAGCAGGCACAAACGTATATGTGAAGGTGTAATGGCTTAGAAAGCCACATAAAACCAACCATATGAGAATGCATAAAATGATGAAAGATATGAAAATAAGAATGAAAGATAGTCGAGCTAACCTCAATAGAAATTGAGCACTGCCTATATAGTCCAGTAAGACCCCAAGCCAATGTAGTTTTCCCAAGAATGGGATAGAATGGAAAGAGGGATGAAGAAAACTAACCAAGAATTGATTAGACTCATAATGTATGCAAAGAGATGCATGTCTAAGCATAGATTCAAGTGCTAAAATGTGTGATACATAGATGCCTGTTTTCATATTATGAGCCTAAATTATGCAAAGTGTTCTTGAGAAATGTTCATCAGAGTGATGTTTACGTTAAAACTTTGAAACCTGAGTATAAATTGCATGTTATAGAAAAATAAATTAGGCATCATAAGTATGAATAACTTAGAATGACATAATATTCCAATTGCATTGAGCCGGTTCAAATGTGAATACCTATAATTAAGGATAATGGTAAAACAATTATCAAAACTAGAATTATAACTATTTACATTTAAACAAAAAAGCAAAGAAAAAAGAAAATAAAACATCTTAACAACATGAGATACAGATACAAATAATCGAGATCTATGTGGACCATCAATATGTACTTGGAAAATAAAATAAAGAAACAAGACCAAATAGGAAAATAAAAGACTAGACAACAAACAATAATCAAATAAACACACACAAAATGTTTTTGAGTTTTTGAATGTTTTACAAATGTTTTTGGATTTTTTTAAGTATATCAACTTATTTGAGGATGAAGAGATACAAAACAGTCCAACTCGCAATATGGTGAGAGCATAGAAAAGTGCTCATGAAATGGTGAGAGCGCACCAACTTAAAATGCTCATAAGATGGTGAGAGCATATGATCAGAGGGACTGAGTTAACCTTGATGTGAATCAAACACAACCTACATAACCCCAAAATATCCCAAGTCATAGTAATTTTTCCCACACAAAAGGTGATGAAAAACTGATTAGATCACAACAAGTTCACAAACAAAGGTGAACGATGAGACAAATGATAATAGTAATGACTAGATGATGTGGAAATGCATGATAAAAAGGCATTGTACATAATTTTTCCATTGACAATTATAATTAGGAAACAACATCATAATTTTGATTTGCCCAAAGGTGGTTATAATCAAGGGTACCAAAACAATATTGATTTGCCCATAGACAGTTATAATCAGTGATACCAAATAAGATGATAGATGAAAGATAACTTATCAGATCAAATGTCACACTATTTCCATAGACTCTCATTCAACACAGAATTCTAAAATTATTGAAACTAGATTAGAATCCCTCTATAGAAAGTGTAAGATGAACCAAAGGAACCAAGATTAAAATGGAATTGATAATATGACTAAAATCAAGCATTAATTAATATAAATAAATGATATAATGAAATGATCAGTATAAAATTAGTTATAGTGGCAACAAAGTTGCCCCCAAGAGATGATTGGCTTAGATTGCTCACAAAATGGTGAGATCATTACTTAGATTGTTCGTAAAATGGCAAGAGCATTTAAACTTAACAATTTTTTATAAAATGGTGAGAGCGTAGTGAAGCGGTGACCGAGCTGACCTCAATAGAAATTGAAAATTACCTACATAGTCCTAAAATACCTCAAGTCAATGTAGTTCAAACAACATGGTAAACAAAACACAATGGTATAATAATGCCTAAAAGGGATTTATAGAGTTATCCCCAAGAGAAGAGGCATGGTAATGGCAAATGATAATTAGAAAAGTGAAAAATGGTTCTACTTCTCTTGTTAATAGGGAGATACACGTCCTAATCAACATGTGAGACAACATAAATGATCGATTATTAAGTTGCTACCCAATTCCCTTTCAAAAAAGTTGCTCTATCAATAATTGGCAATAGATCTGGACCTAAATAATGTTATTGTGATCTCTATTGGTATTCAATTCTTCTTGCTTCAAACATCGAAACAAGATATCTTTGTAGCCTTGTAAAATAAAGTGCTACTAGTGATAAATGATATAAGTGGGTAAAAAATAGTTGGGTGATAATGGAATGTATAATGGATGGGAAACAAATGAATATCAGAACTTTTAGTTACACATAATGTTGTTGATGCTGGATTTGACATAATTTTAGTTTTGGTGAGACTGAAGACCTCTGAAGATGCTCTCGATAGGACCACCAAATTCTTTTGTTATTTGATCTTGAGAGTAGCTACCATTTGATTATGTTGTAGATTGAAAGCTATTTTGATTTGATCTTGAATAAAATCTTCAGTAAATAGTGAATAACTTTTATGCTCAGTTATTGGTGCCTCGATGAGGTTCTCACTAATAAATTTATTTTGATCATTCTATAGCATCTTTGAGAAGGTTTCATGAAGATATGCTAACATTTGAATTTGATTATCTTTTAGCACCTTTGAAAAGGTTTCACTAAAAGATGTTGAGTTTGATCTTTGTTTATCCCCTAACACCTTCAAAAAGGTTTCACTAGGAGATTGGTCTTCTATTGAATGAATTTGGTCTTTATGCCATTGATATTTTTCAAATAGTATGTCTCCATGGATGCATTTAAACAAAGTATGATTCTATCGGTCCCAATCGACATGTGTGGGAGGTGGAATGTCAATATAATGGCGATTTTAGGTGGTAATAATAGGATGGTGAAAGGTAGCACAATATTCATAGAATATACTAGGAAAACTTGTGTCGATGCTGAAGTAATCATCCTCAAAAACTATAGAAGGATCACAAATATATTCAAATTAATCTGCAAGATAATTATAACCAATGTTATAACAACCAATACTATATTTTGTTGTTGAATCTGATTTCAAAGCAAGGGACTTTGAATTTGATGTCACAACTGATATTGATTTTATTTTTTATGCTAAATCTAATGTCAGTTCAACAATAGAACCTGACTCTAATTCTAATTTTTTATCTGATATGATTTTTTCTATAATGTTTGGTTGAATATTGAATGTTTGATAAGTAATGGCTTATGATGGCATAATAGGTTCAATAAGAATTGATTCATCTTGGAAGGGTTCAACATAGACTTGCTCATTTAATTGAATCCCCTCAAAGAGAGGGAACCACTCAAGGGATGTCTCGATGAAATCTTATTTGTCAATGTGAGACTCCTTAATGAGTGGAAAAAGATCAAGAGACAACTCTATTGAGACTGGATTGTCAAGGAGATGAGGCTCTTTAAATATAGGTAACATATGAATAGGTAACTTATCACAGCTTAATTTGTCACAAATAGGTGTTTCAACAATAACATCATGGTTTTGGTTCACAATTGGTTACAAAATATCAACTTTGAATATATTTTGGTCCTCATAATATGGCTCTTGAAGAGGTAATGGTTCTTGTTTTGGCTTGAAGATCGACACAAAATTTCTAAAGTGGAGAATATTTGGTTTAGCGGGAACAATGGTTTGTGGTTCAATAATGGACTCTCCAAAAATTAGACTATTGAATAAGGGATCAAACACAACTGGTTCATCAAATGGAGGTTCTTCAATAATTGGTTCATCACAAATTGGGGATGGCCCAAGAATGGTAATAACTAGGTACTTCTTAGTTTGGTTGCTTTTGTAAACCAAATGAGGAGGTCCTAAAATGGTAATGGCTAGATGCTTCTTAGTTTGGTTTCTTGTGCAAACTAAAGGAAGAAGTCCTAAAATGGTAACAATTGGATGCTTTTTAGTTTGGTTGCTTATGCAAACTAAAGGAGGAGGTCCTAAAATGGTAACAACTAGATGCTTTTTAGTTTGGTTGCTTATGCAAACCAAAGGAAGAGGTCTTAAAATGGTAACCTTCATGCATTGTGGATCTTGCTTGCTCATACAAGCCAAAGGAGAAGAAAGATACCCCAAAATAGTAACCTTCGAGCACAGAGCGCAAATCAAAGGGGAAGGATGAGGATGACGTATGACAACTGGCATAGATGCGATTGGTTTTTAATAGATAGACCTAAAGAGGGAAATATCCTTAAACAAGATGAAGTGCTCACATCCATCATAAAAATGCTCTACTTTGAAACTATGGCCATAATAAACCCTATTGCAATTGTATTTTAGTGTCATCATTTAAGAAAGAGTGTTCTTAATGTTTGGCAAGATTTGGATAATGTTTTGCAAACATTTTAAACAAGATATGGATTTTGATCTTCTTTTAAAGAAATGACTAAGGTACCAAAGAGATTATAAAAGAGGGTGGCTTGGAACCACACATAATTAGAAGATTTGGTTCACAAACTTACTCAACTTTTGGTAAAGTTGAAATCATATAGATTGGAAAAGGGTAACGTAATTCAAAGGTCCAAGGTGAAAACTAGTACACCAAAGCCTAGATCTTTATGATATGCTTGTATCATAAAAGCTAGTTTCAAATTCAATGATTTGATCCTAGAAAATTAGAGGAAAGCTCTCTAGATTACAAAGAAGACAATATGAATTAAGCAACTCAAGATGTAAAAACATGCATGAATCACTAAGTACAAAGCTAAGACCAAATGGGTAACACAACGGCTTCACATGGTCTTAGTAGGATAAGATATGTTTTAGGACTCAAAGCGTGAGCGATACACAAGATGATTTAATTCCACCAAGATGATAATATGATTTTGAGTCTGATAAACATCCCTCAATCCAAATGGAAAATTGAACCCAAGTTAGAACAAGTTTAGTGTGCAAATGGCGAACCCAATTTAACACACCAACCTTTAAAACTTAGAAAGGTTCAATTTTAAATGTGAATTATAAATGAGGGACTTAAACAAATTGGGTAAATGATCTAGACTCAATTGGGTAGCATAACTATGCTAAAGTGGATGATATGACACAAAGTTTTAATAACAATTTGAACAAAGAAAAGTTAAATTTTCTAATTAGACAACGTAACGCCTTCATTGCTCAAGAATTTTGTGGACAGTGTGTTTTGGTTAAGTTCATTTGAGTTAAAAAGAAGTTATTAGACACAAATCAAGACCAAGTAAGCTAATGATAAAGACAAAAACAAAAACAATAATCTTAAGTCTAAACTGACAAGGTATGGCAAAGTGGGGTTAACTAAACTAGTAAGTTTTTGAACATTTCTAGATGGATCAATTGCACAATGACTTTCATGCTAAACGATGTAAAAAAATATACTTTAATTAGATGTTTATGGCACTTGTATTGTTACAAAAAAGTCTTGTCTTTTTCACAACCACTACATCCGTCACTTGTTCAATGTAATGCGATGTCCAAAGTGCAGATACATTTCAGTGATTTAACCTTATAAACTTGTGGGAGGTGATAAAATCCCCCTCACAAGCCAAGTTTGCATTAATAAAAGACATAATAGAAATACTTTATGGTCACCTCAAGATCACCCAATACTATTATGAGTTTTTGGAGAGCACTTTAAACAACATTCTTTCTATGCCTTGGACTAGGCATGCTTGTAATAAGGATGGCATTTTTTATTCCAAAAGTTTTCTAAAAGGGACGGATTAAAAAACATACATGTAACATCCCTCTTTTTGCCAATCAAATTCTATTTAAACAACTACTGAAGATAAAATTTGACAAGTGAATTCAATTTTAAGCACCAAATGAAAGATTATGTGGAGTTATTTTGACCCCTTGGTTTTAGGTTGTAACTTTAAAAGCACAATTTGTCAAAACATTCACTTAAGCACTCTAGTTTTTTATTGAATACCAAATTTGAAAGTGTGTTTGGTTAAATGCAATCAAAACAACTTCTAATCTACTCTCTCAACCTGTAAAAACACAATTATAAGGGCCTGCTTTGAAGCACTTAAGAGTTTGAGAAAACAATATTAAAATTTTCAACTCTCTGTTGCAATCCCACTTTTACACAGTCAATATAGTTGTTTTCTTACAAAATCAAATTTTTAGAACATAATATCGTTGTTATGTATTAGGTCGACAAAAAACACAATATCACTATTTTCTTATGAAATCGTTGCATAGGGTAAACAATATCATTATTTTGAGACAAAATCATTGTTTTGATGAAATCGTTGGTAAGATGAACAAAATCACTATCCTGGCGAATGATATTGCTACCTAGGGCTACGAAATCATTTTTTAGCAAACAATGATTTTGTTACAAAATCGCTACTGTGACAACAGTGATATTGCAATAGAGAGCAAAATCGATGTTACCAAGAGCAAAAATACAATTATCAAAAAAATGGAATTTTAACTTAAAATTTGACTTTTTGACTCCTTCATTCCAAGACTCTACATAAAATTGGTTAGTAGGTTGATTGAAAGAGCCTTTTGACCAAATTTGTAAGGTGCGGTCCCATCAGGTGTGCCAAAATGTAGACATGATTACGAAGAGTGTTCGTCAAACATTAGTCAAGAAATCATGAAAAATACATTAAAGATATAAAAAAACTTAGCCTATCTATTCATGCAAAAATTACAAAAGATAGTAAGAAACAATTGAAAGAAAGTAACATTGATTGCCTTCCCAAGTGGATTCACCATACAAGTGCAGCTCAAAAGCATTTTCTCCCTTGATCAAGAATTCTTGTCTTCATCAACAATGGTGGTAGCTCCTCCCATGTCTCAAGAATTCTTTGCATAACCTAGGCTCAAAGTAGATGAAATCACCAATCTAGCCTATCAAATGAAGCTTGCTAATGAAAAACAATGATCAATACAAAATATTGTGGAGACAATTTAGCATTATAACTTTGCCTCTCTATTCAACCATGACTAGCCATCTCAAGATTGAAATGTGTGGCCATGAATTAATCTAATTATATAATTAAATCCATAACTATCCTTCATAAATATTTGGGATAGAGGGGCATTTAAGAGGCATGGAGAGTATTAATGAGGCATGAGAGGCCCATAACCCAAATATTTTATGTATTTATGGCTTATGGATGCCATCCCATATGATGATGTCATTAGGTGATGTAGTTAATAGAAATCAATTTTTTTTTAAAATATTCAACAACTCTCATGAAAAATCCACTTAAGCTCTTGATTTGGATCGATTAACCTTAAACAAGGTTAATCAACATTTGTGCAATTATTTAGAAATTGGCCCTCAATTAATCAAAATGGTCAGAAAGTCATATTACTGGATCGTAATTTGACTCGAAAAGAATTGGAAAGTGATATTAGATGCATACGGACCATGTTCCCATTTAGGATGTTGTCAACACCAAATAACAAGGGCACATATCTCGTGTAAGAGATTTGACAGAAAAGAGCAATACAGGACACCTAGGTGCAAAATTGATATTTTGACTCGAAATGATCTGATCAAAGTTAGCTGGCCCATAAAATGCATTGCCCCATTTAAGGATACTTTGACCTAAATCGGCACTTGTAAATGACAAGTTCGAACCATTTAAGGTGTTTTAATTATTTTGACCTAAAATATGCATTTGAATACAATTCGAGTAAGATTGACAATTTCAACATAAATGGTGTTAGGAATTGGGTGTCTATACTTGTGCCTCTTGATGTTGAAGGTAATACTTTATATGGTTGGGTGGCATTAGATTAGTTGTTAGGGGAGCCCTCTTCTTGCACTGCCATCCCTCCTATAGATGATCTTCTATGTTTTTTGGGATTGTTTCTTGTGCTTAATATTAATTATTTTTAGTTCTATTTTTCGAAACTTACATTATTCAACCCTAATTTTTGGTCAACTATTTTTTTATTATTATTAAATATAAATTGGGCAGCCTTTTATTTTAGACCATTTTGTACTTTATCTTTATATATTTTTTATTAATGGATATGATAATTCATTTCCAATAAAAAAAAATCTATGTAAAAAAAACATATTGACCAAGTCTATTGTTGGGCCATCTCATTGGACCTCCCCTACTCATGATGGTTGTACTACTTGATTGCCCATTCATTGGGTGGACAATGCTTGTGTCTCTGGATAGACAAGATGACACTCAAGATGGTTAGATGGCCCACCAGATCAGCGATCAGAGGAGCCCTCTTCTAACACTGATATCTCCTTTAAAAATGATCTTCCTCCTACATCTAATGCCACTGCTTGTACTTAATATTGATTGTTTTTAATTATATATTTTGAAATTTTCGTTATTTAATTGTGATTTTTAACCATCTGTCATTTATTTAATTGTTCTTTTTATCTTTCTTTTTGTATATACATAATTCGTTTCCAAAATTTATATATATAGAGTCCATACAAACATATACATTCACGGCAAATAAAAGTGAGCTGCCCAATTGTATATACCTACTCACTCAAAGAAGAAAACCAGGGTATTCATGGAAAACTCTTCTACTGGGGGCTTCCTACCCCTTTTATGTAGAATCTCCATAATAAAAGAAAACAAAACAAAACTGATCACTTGTTGGGTGAGCATAAGGCTGACGATTATACTATGGGCATATCCTTTCGATAACAGAATAACACGAGAACATCAATAACAAATTAATTCCATAAGATAACAGAATTTCGATGCGCCCAAAAAGCATTGGGGTTCTCAGCATAAAATCAGGGATATTGTTCAGTCATGGTTGTGACCAGATCGTTAAAGAAGTATAGATTGCAGTGGAAGGTGTTTTTCTTATTTAATGGAGGACTCGGACGTTGTTTCCAGCTCAGAGCAGCATTACTAATGGGAATTGATTTTCTCCTACTGCCTTTTCAATAATTGAAGATGATCTTTCATCCATTACTTTGTTTCTAGAAAAAGATAAACCAGATAAATAAGAAGCGAATCCATAGATTTAGCTTTTAAACCATGATTATGCGAATGCTATCCTCATGTTTGTGCCCGAGCTTCTTTTAGGAGCATGATTGTTTTAATAATTTAAATAAGCAGATGAAGAGAATCATTGAACTTTCTATCAATGGCTGACTAATTCAGAGAGGATAGGACATTGTTTTTTACAATATTTAATCCATATGAGGAATCCTTTCAAATCAACATGAGTTGGAATGGTTTCTAATATAACCCTCGAATAAATTTTCATTATTATTCACACGTATAAACGTGGGTGTCCATATCAGAGATGGATTATACTGGTGGCCGATGTATAAAACTCTAAGAGTCCCTTAGTTGCAAAGCATGGGGATCTTTGCAAACCTCATAGTTGGTAAATCATCTTAATCAAATTTTCCTTTTCTTATATCAACATGCCTGACCGTGCCTTTTGGAAATTTTGTAATTTTGTGTTAAGAAAAGGACATTAACAAATGCTTGTGTTTTTTAAAGAAGTAAGGCAGGATCTTTGTATGTAGTATAGACAAAGAAAAACAATGCGAACATAAGAGGACACAATCAAAATACATTGAAAACATGTCAAAAAGATTTTAATTTTAATTAATAATTGAAATATATTTATAAGTAATATAGAAAAATATAATTATACAATTAATGACTATTTTTATAATAAAATAAGGTTTTTATATAATGTCTTAATTTGATGTATATGTGTACATATATATCAAAGTAAAAATAAACAATGAATTTTTATAAAGAAATCTCATCGGTTACATGAAAAATATATAATATTTATCAAAATCAATATAATAATAGTGCACTAAAAGTAGAGAGAGAGAGAGAGTATATGTGTGTGTCCCTAATTTAGGCTATATAGAGTTGTGAAGATCCTAATGATCCTAATAATTACTTAGAACCACTACATAAGAGTAACAATTAGGTTTTAGAATGTTATAATTTTTAAATTAATTTTAACACAACATAAATTACCTTTTGGGATAACTTCAAAAAATTCATAGAGTTCTAAGTGCCTTGAAACTAAGCATTAGCTTGTTCAATGTACTGATGATAAGTTGAACTTTCTAGAAAGGTATTACAATAGAAAATCAGATAATACATAGAAAAGTTAACTTTGGTAGGGTGGCCCAATCTAACTAGTTATTATTAGCAATTCTTCTTCTAGTAGATTTATGCATGTCAGAAATATATTATTAGTTTTGTTTAGCTTTAAATAAAATTCATATTCACACATCCATGGATGTTGAGGGGATGTTATTATCTTTAATTATATTTAAATAAGTTTGCTATTATTATTTCTCTTTACCTATAAGACAAAGGTTTACATATTGTAATTGAGAGATGATAGTTGGTATCTCTTTGATGTAGTTTTTTAATATTTATAATCTCTTTTTTTATCTTAAAATAAACATTTGTGTATTTCTCTAAAAAATATGTAATAATTATGTATATAAAAGTTAGGATTTATTATAATATACTAATTCCTAAGTCAGTTAATGTTTTGACCTGTAGATTGACTCACCAATCTAGATCACTAGTATTAAAACAAGTTAGATACTAAATGTCCCAATGAATGAGGTCAGTATATTAGATATTTAGCTTGGAGATGCTAATTTTACTATATTCCTAATATACATAATCAACCACAAATGGGTGCATGAGAAGGGATAATGAATTTCTTCAACCTAGTAAAGGTAATGCTCAAAAATAATCTAAAAATATAAAGGGCTGAAATGGTGACCTAATTTGCACAAATTCTCTAGCAAAATATGAGAAACATACCAATAGATCCTAAAAGGAATCCCTTTCAAGGGTCCACACACATTAAGGTACATGTAAGTTTTGATATCCTAACATTTGAAAGTAAAATAAGGTGGATGCCCTTGAAAATTGGATCAAAAAAATAGAGTCATATTTATTTTTAAACACTTTATCAAGTTCAAATAAAATACAATTTTCTCTTTTGAAAGATGAACCTCGTGACCAATAATGGTGGGAGACTCACCTTAAGCAATATAACGAGGACATATAGGATGAAGGTATAGTCATCATAGAGACATATAGGATAAAGGTACAATCATCAAAGATCCTTGTTAGAATGACTATGTTGATGTTGTTACGAATGAGAATTGTCCAAAATATGCATATGAGGAGAATTACATGTATTTTAAATTTATACGAATGAAGAAGTACCCATCTATGCAAGACTACACAAATATATTTCATTGTCTATTAATAATACTCAGCCTCGTAGATCATAAAATTTAGATTACTCAAGTAAAAAATTATTCTACATTAATATATCAAAATAGAGATGGGATTATTGATTGTTGAAATGATAGAAGCAAACCATTTTTATGCAAAAATGATCAAGGAAAAGCTCAAATAAAAGGGGAAATTTGTAGGAAAGAAGGGGCAATCAAATAAGTGGGAAAATCCAAGTATGGAAATAATAAAAGCACTACAGAGGGCACACATTAAAGGTAAAAATCAAGGCTTCCTAAGAGAAATACCACAAGTAAATCCTCATAGAAAGAGACTAGAAAATGGTGTGAGAACCATAGGATCATGACTCAAAACATAAATGAATATCATTCTAAAAGGACCCTTTTTGTAGAGGTAAATCAACTTGATCCAATACAAGCATTTGATGAGGATGAGCACTTCCTTCATCCTACTAAAACAGGTAATAATTTTTTTATGGATTTGACCCATATTCCATTGTTGGTGCAATTTAAGTTGTAACATCATCATCTAATGAAAATGACACCTTATCTAGCCATAGATGTGGATGTAAGAGAAAGCTCATCACTTTATTGTACAAAATGGAAGTGAGAAAAAATTGATTTATACAAAAAATTGTGCAAAGGATGAGTTTAAAAACAACTTACCCACATTTTTACTCCATTAGATGGTTGAACCATGGTAGAGGGTAGGTGCATGGTAATTAGGCACATGGCATGGGCAGGGGTGCTTATAGTGCCACTTATTTTTCTTTTGAAAATAGTAAATATTGGAACTTGGAGAAATTTTTTGAGACATTCAGACAAAGAAATTCATGATCATATAAGAAGATGAATTGTGAGATTTTGAATTTAGTTTACTCACACAAATAAAATAATGGGAAAAGTATGGAAAATTGATGCATTGATTAAAATGACATGATAATTTTTTGTGAAAAAATAAATAGAGTGCATGTGTATGAACAAACTTTTTTAGAGTAAACAAATGAATTTTTGTATAAAATTGCATACATGAATAGATAAAACATCAAAGAATGTTGAGAATATTTTTTCTTATTTTTCAGTTAATATATAGTTTCAATTATTTTATAATTCAAGAATGATGGACAATTAAAACCAAAAGTGTAAAGATAAATTTTTGACCTTAACTTCATAATTTTTCCTTTTTCTTATAAATTATGGCCAATGATGTGTAGATTGTTGAGATGTAATTTTTATAAAATTGTGATTAACGGTCAGAAAATCATAAGGTTATTTGTAACAATATATTTATAAACCATAATGAGGTATGTTTTCTACAAATTAAGTAATAATTTAACATTTAAAATATTATAGATTTAGAAACTATGTTCATTCTCTACAAAGTCATATAATTTTTTTTAATAAAAAAATTCACCTACTTAAACATGTCTACAAAGGCAGAAGAAAGTTATAAATTTAGAAAAAGTCATGGGTATTGGTTTAGTGTAGGTCTCAGTGTTAGGTTCAGATCCTTTAAGCCTAAAACCATGGCTCTTATGGAGGGAAACACACAAAACTAAAAAAAAAAAAAGGTGCATGTCCTTTATAATGGATGTGTGCCCTTTAAAAAGGGTGTGGACCCTTTATAAAGGGCATGGGCACTTTACGAAAGGAATGGGCCCTTTAAAAATGGTGTGTGTTCTATGCATTGAAAATTTCATACACCCTTTATAGTTCAAAGGACATGTGCCCAATGAAGTGCAAAGGGTGCACACCCCTTTTAGTGCAAAGGGAATGTGCCCTATGCAATGCAAAGGGTGTATGACCTATGCATTGTAAAGGGTGTGCACCCTTTGTATGGCATAAGATAGTTTGTTTAATGTTTGTATATTATAACATTTTTTATGTATAGAGTAAAATAAACATTTTAATTATAAGTTTATTATAATTCAAGTTTATTTTAGTATATAAGAAATTAGGGTTACTTTGGGTCTTCTAAAATAAATTTTAGAGCTATAGGAGTTACTATTTTGAAGATAATTTTTTAGAATCCAATCTGGTCAATACTTAATTTTTCAGAAGTTCAATATTGAAAACAAGGTTCTTTGAGTGTAACTTTTACACTTTACATCTGTATTGAAAAAACTATTGGTCATATTATAGTTTGTTATTCCTTATAGATTGATTTCTTATGTTTGTAGGAGTTATAGGTGTGCCAAAAAATAAATTAACAAACCTCCTATCTCTTTGAGATAGTTATGACTAAGAAGATATTAACCACACACTAGAGCATTTAGATAATTTAAATCCACCCTCTAAATAATTTTTTCAATGCATTAAAAGATTATTATCGTCTTTGCCACTTTGAAAATGAATATAAAAATTTCAACCTAATTTTCTATTATAATAAGTAGTTAGTGGAATACTACACCAACTAGTTCTATGACTACACCACATGCCTAGGTGAGAGCGCAACTTAAAAAATTAATGTGTTAAAGTACATCGATGAACGTTCACCTTATATCTCTTTAAAGATGTTTTTTTTGGCTTATAACACTCTAGGGAAATCTTACTACAATGTTAGTAACATTTAAGTCAAGTACACTATGAAATACCTCAACTCTTAATCCAACACAACATGGAAGAGCCAAACCATGCATGACTCCTAATCTCATCCCCTTACATAGAATCATATCCTTTTCCATGAAGGATATAAGGCTAAAAATTATGTATAAAACTTAATTCTCCCACACCTTCTACTTCATAAAAAGGAAAGAAGAATACTAATGATAATTCTCTCCATAAACATCACTCACACACCCATAAAAATTCATAATTATATGTATGACAATACATCCTTATGTAGTCTACATTTAGTCCCACATAAAAGGATGACACTAATCTATATGCCACTTGTCTGAACACTAGATTTTCACTACCATAAATACATCTAAGGAGTGATAACGACTCTTACACATTAATTTTAGGGTGAAGGCTAAAGCCTCTTCATGTAATCATTGAAATTAGAAGTCAATATAACATCATCTCTCAAGGCACATCTAAAATCCTAAGCCTTTCAACTAATGTGCATTTCAAACCATACTCCTTGGGGTGAATTCAATAGGGGAAGAGTATACAAGTTTAAAGTTAATGTACCTTATAGTACAAATTCAAGCCTATAGAGAATAATGTCACTTCTAAAATTACACCTTTAGAGGTATATGACATCTTACTATGGAGATCACATTTATATGAGTGATACATTATATATCAAGCCAAACCATAGAGTTGGACTATATGCATAAAATATCACTTCTTCAACCTCTTAGAATTAACTCCAATGACCAAATTTATCCTTGTTCTCTACCAAATAATATCTTAAACTTGTCTCATACTTGAAAGAATTTTTATTTCCCATGGTCCATCTTAAGATACCTATGTGGGAAATAAAGTGGGCATTGGAAATGTACACAACATAAACAATGTTGTAGTGGATGTATCTCAACATGTTACTAAAATAATATAATGGGGTATTTGTAGAGCCCATATATCTTTTGACACATTTTGAAATAAAATAATGCATAGATTTAGTTTTGTGATACCCTCTTATAAATATCCCTCTATATCTAAGTTTAGATTGCAATAACATTGAAGTCTTGTGCCAAACATAAAGTTTACTTAATCATGGTAAGATTAGGCCTGTTAGGATTATGATAGACCTCATACCCAATAAGGATGGGTCCTAGTGCCTCTAAATAGACTATTGTGTACTCTGAAAAATCATAATGAATAATTAGTACCCACTACCATGCATTGATGACCTTTTGGATAAGCTCTAGGGCCTAAAATAATATGCCCATAATCTCAATCATACAAATATGGTTTCCCTAGAAATATTTCATGGACCTTTGATGGTACAATGTCATAAGTGATAATAATTGCATAAGCTTGACTTTATATTCAAAGGTGCATTATCACTAATCTTGTATATCTTTCCACTATTGGATCCACCCCAAGAAGTATGGATTAGAATGCAAGACAACATAAATCCCTAAGGCACTAGGATATGCCTTGTATAATTATATTATTCTCATTTCCACTATCAATGATTACATTAAGAGGCTAAACCTTCATCCAAAACTTGGTTTGGAAGAGTAATTCTCACTCATGTGTATGGCAGTGGCGCTAATGCTCAAAATGGTGTCATCCAAATCAGTGTCATCCATTTATGTGAGATTGGATGTAGACTACATAAGTAAGGATTTTTTAGCACAACATTCAAGGTCACCATGAGTGTGTGAGAGATGTTGATGGTAAAAATTCTCACCATAATTATTTCCTTTATTTGAATTATAAGGTGTAGGACCCTTCAAAAAATTTACAACATTTTTAACCTGATCTCTTTCTAAAAAGCAATTTGATTTTGTACACAAGGTTGAGATGAGGAATATTGTACATGATATCTCTTGCACATGATTTTTTTATGAAGTGGTGAGACATTACTTCAATTTTTATTTGCCTTCAATCTTGGTGACATTGTGTAATCACCTAAAAATGACACTTGAGTGTTAAGATTGATACTTGAGACCACTTATCCCTAGCTTAGCCATAGACCTATCATATGGCCTATTTTCACACTTGTCCAACCTTTGTGTAGGCCATAGACATCCCTAGTCATCCCTAAAGTAGTCTTAGACCCTCATTCTCTCATCTTGATTCTTCATGCCTCAGGTTTATCACCTAGCACTGGCACCAAAATAGGTACAACAGTACCACATGGCACTAGTGTCCCAATATTGTGTTACTATCATTTCCCTCTTTTTTCCATAAATGAATATCTTTTCAAATCTTAGACCTCTTAGGGTTGACCTACACCTCTTTTATCACCCACACAAGTACTAGAATAGTATATATACATGAACTTTACCCCTCTAACCACTAGATGGAAATGAGAAGCAAATTACACATACATATTCATAATAAGTTGTACACAATTAAGTTTATCAACCCCTATTTTTCCCTTCTTCTGCATATAGTCATCTTGTTTTAAGAATTTAGGACTTAGTATATGTAAATCTTATGTTTTTTAAAAAGATGAGTATACTAAATTAGGGTGATAATATGAAATAAATATAGCCACTTATCTATTATAGAATTGACTAACTTGACCTTTCTAAAAATAGTAATAAATAATGCAAGTAATAACTTAGCTAAAAAAGGACTAAGATGGATGATATAGAGGCTATAAACTGAGGTAGAGACTAATCTAAGTACCATTAATAGGATCCAGGTATCAAAACATCTCTTGGAAAGTAGCACCTATTAGCCATTTTCATGCACATGCTATGCTTTTTCTTAGGTAGATCAACTAAGTAGAGTCCTAATTGAAATGGATGATCAAGAAATGACTTGAGCAAGCCTAAAGAAGCTAGACTATCATTTAAACATCATGTAGGGATGAATAGGTCAGTTCAGTTGTGTATTTCATAAGTACACTTGCAGAATCAACCAAAGATAAAATATTGCATGGGCATGATGTATTTCATTCCTAGATCATTATTTACAAAATTTGTATATTGATGAGTTTTCTATCTCAAGATACAAGTCCTTAAAATTAAACTAGTTGAGTGGGACATGTGTGTAGACATTAAATTTGGGCCTCATGAAATAGCCATTTGACTTCAAATTTTTTAAGGATGAACACATTATCAATAAATTTCCAAATCATGGAAGCTCAAGTCAATATCCAATAGTTAGTAGGTTATCATCAATACCAATGGGTATGAAAGATCCAATGGAGTGCATTAAATCATGCATCAAAGATCAATGATGAGCTCATAATCAAAAGGTCAACCTATCCTAAAATTTAATGCATAGCTAACAAGTGGAAAGATTTTGGGTGCCCATATGAATATATAACAGTGCACGATGATTGACAAAGTCATTAAGTCCAAGTTGATCAATGGTGTGTGATCCATCATACCAGAATAGATCAATGGAAAATGAAAGGTAAACTAGTCAGTAAATCCTAGGAATGAATGAGAAGCTACCAAGGGTCATGACCATGACAATTGTCAGGTAAATCAATGGTATGCATTTGAGCCATACAAAAAATATCAATGGTGTGAGTGAGCTCAAACATTCAAGGAGCTTAGATTAAATGTGAGGCCACCACGTGATATAAGCATGTGAAGTAGATGAAACTAATAACAAAATCTTAAGAATAAATGAGGAGCTAACAAGTGTCATGATCAAGGAGCCTAGATTAATATCAGTAGCCAATATTAAAATTCAAAGCTAAGAGACTTCAAATAGAGAAAAAATGTGACCTAGGTTGAAACAAAACAAATATTTCAAAGGGTGCCATTAAAGCTCAATCAAGACTTGTGTTTAAAGATCCAAAGCATGTAGACTCAATGTTCTTATGTTTCAATGTCATTTCATGATTGCATCCTTTGTGTGCAATGGCTTCTTGGTTTCCACAATGTTTAGAGGTAGAATAGGTCCATTTAGACCTAATATAGTTCAGTGCCTAAGTGATGCATTTTGTAAGCCCTTCATAGATATTAACTATATAAAAACCAATAAATGGATTGGTTTTCAATATAAAATAGACCTACATTTAGATATTGAAATAGGGGTAGGTTTGTAATTAATAAAGGAGTGTCTTATTGACATGGTCATATCTTTGATAAATAGGTACCTATAGCTACTCAAAGCAGACTTAATCATGGCTCTATCAGGCATATGAATATGAGGATTTTGTCCTTATAGTAAAGGGCATTAATGTAAAGGATCTCAAGAAGTATTCATTTGGTAGGGGTGGTTGCTTCCTATAGTGGTCTTGACCTTCATGATCTATCCTTCCACGTTAGGAAAATACATAGTGGCATTAATGTAGGGATGGGATCGATGAGGTTTTAAGTAACTATTATGACTACTTCTAGTAGTAATATCAGCCTTGATCATTATGACCCCTTTTCCACTCTTCTATGCATCCATTCCCCTCTCTCTCATCCCATTCTACTATAAACTCAAGCTTTGATCTCTAGATTTCATCCCTCTCTTGGGCATGACTAGACTCTACCAAGATTGATATTTGTAACCTCTTGAGATGAATAGAATACTATGTTAAATTTTAATTATGATTATCCAGTGTGTTCATGTCTTTGATTTGCATATGTGGTAGAGTTTTCTCCTTTGTCAATTATTGATCTCACTTAGTTGGTAGTTTGTCATGTTATGTAGGTCATGCCTAGTATTTGATGTTATTTGATTAAATCTAATGGTAGATACATGGATTGGTTAAGTGCTTTGAATTAGGATTATTCCATCATTTACATCAATATTTGATCAATTGATAAAACCTCTACATGAAACATTGATGCATAAGAGACTTAGGAGTTATAGATCCAATCATTTATTTTGTCTCATTAGTATTTTAGAGTCTAAAGTAAAAGTGGATAAAAAATAATTCTAGGTGTATCACCAATAGTAGATTAGGGGTTCCCTTTCATTTTCTTTCTCCCATTTTTCACCCCAACAATCAGTAAGTTTTAGAGTAAATGAGATAAGTGATACACCAAAGGAGCTAGGCTCATCAAAAATCCTAGAGATCTAACCCAAGAATAGGTGACCCGTAGCCTAGGTTCATTCCCATGTTGGACTAGGTTTGAGCAAGAAGACCTGAATAATCCTTTTCTCAACTAGGGTGCAACCTAAGTCCCTAATAGTTTTTAGCATGCTCGATGGGACCCAATTTTAGCTACTTGATCAAGTCTTTAGCACATTCATCTTTAAAAATAGTTTCAATTATTCCTTGGTCCTTATCTCAAGGTATGAGGCATATTCTTATTCATGATTTTAGTTATTTTCATGTTTTTAGGATATGACAACCTATAGAGAAGAATACTATCTTTCCTCTCCTTATCAGTAGTTTCAAAATGATCCATATACATCTTGTTATGATCCTCACCATCAGTATGAGGACCTATATTAGTCATACATGTAGGAGTACTACCCTGATCTTCCCTATGAACAACTAATCCATCACAATATTTTCCCTTCCCAGTCTTATGATGAGCCCCCTTCTTACCAAGATCATCAATCCTTATATGAGTCTCATCTACCCCTCTACAACATAATTACCCCCATGATCAGTCATGGAAGTTACATGACATTCTTGAATAGCCTACTCATACCCCAAGTCATTATATATAGAGAGCCTTAAAAAATCTCTATTAGACCAGGAGAGGAATATGATAAACAATGATACATTGAAGGGGTATGAGTAGGAAATTACAAAACATGTCATTAGAGGGGTTAGGACTTTAGTCTAGATAGAAATTGAGGAGTGGATGTCTTTCATTATGAGAGGTTATTCTATAAAAAATTAGTGACATGCTTGATATAGATGGACTCATCTCCAAGATTGAGGAGAAGTTGGTAGCCCATGAAGAACAACAAATAATTCATCACCCATCTTGTCTTCCCTTATTTACTCCATATCAACCTTATGTCAAGCTTCACATCATCACTCATAATCCCTCACCAAATAGGTTTCAAATTCATCATATTTCCCCCAAACTCCTCTCAACCTTCCCCTCATGGAAATCTATCCAATGGAGCGTCCAAGAGGAAAGGCAAATTAGTGTTGGGAAGGCTAATCATCATGAGAAATCAAGGTTTGATCTTGAAATCTCCCTATCTAATAAAATTGAGCCAAAAAATCAAGATCTTCAACATTTAATGACAACTACAAAGGCAACACAATATCAAATTCCTTCTTTATTACCCATAGTGAGAACAAGTATAGAAGCAAGGTTTTCTAAACCCAAGTTTATGACTTGGAATCAGATCTAGTAATCAAGATAGAAAGAAGAAAAATCAAGCATAAGCCAAGATGCTAAAGTTAATATTGTGCAAGAAATCATTCAGCCTCCACTCCTTTCCCCTCAAAATCCTAGAGTCTTTCCTTCATGGAAGACCATTCAATAAACAATGCAGCAAAAAAGAGGAGGTGAAGGTGATTCAATAAGAATAAGTCCATGAGAAAAATTAGGTATCTATGGTTAATTTTATGGACCTTTCTCATCTTATTGAGTAATTTTAGGGATATATTGTGCTTATCATAGATAAATTGTCTCTCCTTTGTGAGGAAAGTCAAGAAGATGCATCTAAGGAAATAGAAAATGAAGGTGACTTGAGTGACCAAGAAGAAGAAATCATGATTGGGACACCTCTTGGTAAGGACAAACATGTTTTAGTCTTCCAGAATGATGTAAATATGGAACATGTACAAGATCAAGTTGAGGTAGAGGATAAGATACAAGTATAAGAATAAATACATTAAGAAGAGGTTGATGATGTATAGAGAAATATGTCCCAATTGGACAAGTTGATGATGTTTTCCATGAGCTCTTTGATAATATATAAGATATCATTCATCATGAAGGACAAGAGCTTGAAAAAGTAGTGTAAGATAAGTACCAATCAGATAATGAATATAAAGAGCAAGCTAAAATTTATGGCATGATTAGTCATCATCTTGATGTTTAAGATGAAACAATTTTGATTAACCAATCTGAGATATCAAAATAAGACTTGCAACATCATGATTTTGTTCAAGGAATTGATATGTTTGATTCTGACATTCAATTTGAAAAATCTCTAATTGAACTACAGCTTCATGAGATCAAATCTTTAGATTTGTTTGATATCTTTCATTCAGGTTATTCTTTACTTGAAGATGGTATATTATAGGATAAGAAGAGTGTTATCATCAAGCAAGATGTAGTTGTTCTCTTAGGAGATGACATGTTTAAACTTTTTATACATGGTTATCAACTTTTCTCTTTAACTTCAGACATATCTCTACTTATGGAAGATGAGAATGAGCTCAAATGGCCTCAATAAGTCACAAGATCACATCCATCTCTCTTAGAGCTTAGCCTTGCATATATGAAAAAGGAGACACATCAAGCTACCCAACATGATCATAATCAGTAACTCATGAATGAATAAGAGTTGAAGATGTTCTTATAAAATAAAATAATCTAGGAATAGAATGATTGGGTCTTAAATCCATACCTTTAATCAATGTGCCTTAAAATTAAGGTTAGAGTCCCAACTACCTCATCAAGAGGTCATGAACATATAATTACTCCAATCTACAAGAAGAGGCCATTAAGAGATGGAAAGCATGGTTGATAGTTCCAAGATAGACAATCCAGATTTCCTTTTGATCCAAGAGGAAAGTATGTATGTGAGTTTAAATTGTACATATTAGAGTAGATCTTTTTTTTTTTCCTCCAAGTGATGTACTATCACATTTGTTTGTTTGTCTTTTCTTTGTTAGGTTAGTTTCCTTGTTTATGTTTTTTCCTTTCTTTTTGTTGGGTGTTTTTTTTTTTTGATGGGTTTCTTGAAATCACAATTTTGTCATTATTTCATGAGTCTAAAAATTCATGTAAGTGTTTGGGTTCTCAATCATAGTAGGCATACTTCCCTATGAGTCACCAAAAATGTTAGTCATTTTGGCCCACATGCCAAGCTTTTGCTTAGATAGATCAGCTGAGCAGAGTCTTGATTGAAATGGATGATCAAGAAATGACTTGAGCAATCCTAGAGAAGCTAGACTATCATTTAAACATCATGTAGGGATGAATAGGTTAGTCCAGTTGTACATTTCATAAACACACCTATGGAATCAACCAAATCTAAAATATTGCATGGACATGATGTATTTCATGCCTAGATCATTATTTGCAAAATTTGTATCTTGATGAGTTTTTAATCTCAAGATACAAGTCCTCAAAGTTAAACTCACAGAGTGGGATGTGTGCATAGACACTAAATTTGGGCCTCATGAAATAGCCATTTAAATTTAAATGTCTCAAATATGAATGCATGTATGAAAAGTGTCCAAATCATGGAAGATCTATTCAAGATCCAATGGTGAGCAAGTGATCAACAATATCAGTGGATCCAAAATATCCAATAGAGCATGTTAAATTATGCATCAAAGATCAATGGTGAGATCATAGTCAAAAGGTTAATGTATCCTAAAATTAAATGTGTGATTGATAAGTGGTAAGATCTTAGGTGCTTATAGTTTAGAATAGGTCTATTTAGACCTAATATAGTTCAGTGCCCAAGTGATGTAGTCTATAAGCTCTTCTTGGATATTAACTATAGGAAAACTAATAAATGGATTGGTTTTCAATCTAAAATAGACCTATGTTCAGATATTGAAATAGGGGTAGGTCTGTAATTAATAAAGGAGTATCTTGTCTGTCCACATGGTTATATCTTTGAAAAATAGGTACCTATAGCCGCTCAAAGTAGACTTAGTCATGGCTCTATCAAGTACATGAATATGAGGATTTTGTACTTATAGTGAAGGGCATTAATTTATAATATCTTGAAAAGGATTCATGTGGTAGGGATGGTTTCTTCCTGTAGTGGTCTTGACCTTCATAATCCATCCTTCCATACCAAGAAAGGACATAGTGGAATTAATACAGGGGAGGGCTCAATGAATTTTTAAGCATCTATTGTGACTACTTCTTGTGGTAATCTTAGCATTGATCATTATGACCCCTTTTCCACTCTTCCATGCATCCCTTCCCCTCTTTATCATGCCATTTTTCTATAAATTCAAGCTTTGAGCTCTTGATTTTCATCCCTCTCTTGCGCATGACTAGACTCTACCTAGATTGAGTTTTGTAACCTTTTGAGATGAATAAAAAACTATGTTAATATTTCATTATGCTTATCTAGTGTATTCATGTTAGTTGATTTGCATATGTGGTAGATATTTCTCCCTTATCAATTTCTGATCTCACCTAGTTGATAGTTTGTCATGTTATGTAGGTCATGCCTAGTGTTTGATGTTTGATTGATGCCAATAGTGGATACATTGATTGGTTAAATGCCTTGAATTAGGCCTATTCCATCAATTCCCTTAAGCTTTGATCAATTGATGAAACCTTTGCATGAAACATTGATGCATAAGAGACTTAGGAGTTATAGATCCAATCATTTGTTTTGTCTCATTAGTGTTTTAGAAGCTCAAGTACGAGTAGATGAACAATAATTCTAGGTGTATCACCAATAGTAGATTAGGGTTTCCCTTTCATTTTATTTCTCCCCCTTTTCACCCCAAAATTGAGTCAATTTTGAGTGTAAATGAGCTAAGTGATACACTAAAGGATATAACCTCATTAAAAATCCTAGAGGTCTAACCCAAGATTAGGTGACCCACAACCTAAGGTCATTCCCATGTTAGACTAGGTTTGAGCAAGAGGACCTGAACAATCCTTTACTCAGCTAGGGTGTAGCCTAAGTCCCCAATAACACTCTAATTAGATAGTAGTTCCCTAATTGGACATGTGGTGATAATGTCCTTATTTTTGTGGTAGCATCTTTTGTGCTAGACTATCTAGAACTTCTAGGTGCACCTATGTCTAGATATGTGAGGTATGTCATGTTTTAACTAATTTTGTGAACAAATCCTATTCTTTCATGTCATTAGGGAATCTAGTTGATACAAGCTAAAAAATGTGTTTGTTAGTGGGGTAGGATGAACATACTCAACACCTTTCTATGATTAGATTTTCCTACATACCAATACTTAAAAGATGGATTAAGTTTGATGTAGTTATCCCAACCTAAGTGTCAGTGCAAGTGTAAGTGAAGCTAGTATGATAGTTGATTTGAGTTCTTTGAATGTGATTTAGACTTTAAATCTAGATAATCTTATCTTAGGAATGTTGTAGATGGTATAATGTAGAAGCAAGGTAGAATAGGGATTGATAACCTTAATTGTGCACAACTTTTTCTAAGTTTGCATGTTTAATTTGCATATGATTTCCATCTAGTGGTTAGAGAGATAAAATTCACATATATATATATATATATATATATATATATATATATATATATATATATTTTTTTTTTTTTTTTTTTTTTTTTTTTTTTTTTTTCCTTGTTCAGGTGCTAAAAGATGTCTAGGTTGTCCCTATGAGGTATAAGATTTGAAAAGATATACTTTTATGAAAAAATGATAGAAAGGATAATAAAGTCATTATTGGGACACTAGCACCATGTTATGCTACTTTCCCTATTATGGAACTAGTGTCTAGGTGGCAGAACACTAGGTACGAAGGGCTAGAATGCAAGAATGGAGGTCTAAGACTACTTTAAGCATGACTATGGACACATGTGGCCCACACAAAGGATGGATAAGTGGGAAAATAGGTTCTATAGTAGGTCTAGGGATAAGCTATGGATAGGTTGTCTCAAGAAGCACTCTTGGCACTCAAATACCACTTTTAAGTGATTACATCCCCCCCCCTTTATTCTAGAAATGTAGTAAGGTGAAATGACTAGGATAAAGGAAAAAGAAGTATGCCTGGACTTACCTAAGAGGTGAAGCCTGTGAAGATAAGTATGAGTATTTGAAGCATGATACAATGTGTGTCCTACAATTAAAACATGCATAAATAATTCCTTACTCAAGTAATATCAAAAGCAAAGACAAAACTAATTAAATAAGTAAAACTAAGTAAAGGGATAGGTAAGAGGAAAAGAATGAATACACCTTAATGGATACACAAACCAATACATAAACCTAATGACAACCTATGTTTGTATATAGTGATCAATCAGTGAATATCTTAGATAGAGATGATGGCTTACTCAATCCTCATGTGTGGATTGCTCAAGAACTCAATCTGGTTTTGAATCCATCATTGCCCACCCCTACTTGGTGGATCATAACCTATGAATATCTTGGATTGGACTAATGGTGTGTCCAATCCTCTCATGTAGGTGGCTCAAGAAGTCAAGTATAAGATAAATCCATCATTACCTACCTATGTGTATTAGATGCATCTAAAACTAAAATTATGTGATGCAACTAGAAATGTCTAACTGGGAATGCCAGCTCTATGGCCACTTAGGTGTATTAGGTGGATCTATGCCACTCAAATATTCCAACTATTACAGAAGGATCAGGCATGACAATAGTGTGTAACCTATAATATAATGTCATATGTATACAACATAGATATTGACATGTAATTTTTCATTCCATCTAATAAATGGGTGTGTAAGTGAGCATATGGAAATAATGTGTCAACACATGCCCCCAAATTTGATATCTAGCATACAGATTCTGGACTGAGTTGTATTAATCTGCATCTAAGTATCTAAACTAAATATGGTAATGGTCATGACATGCATGATTCCCCAAATTTGAGCAAATAGGTATGAATCTAAGTTAAACTAGTATGAATTTGAGCAAAATGGATAAATATGTAACTAAACCTATGTAAACCTGGATTGTACCTCCTATACTTTTTTGTCCAATTTATATTTTTATAAAACTAAGGCTATTAGATAATAGAACCATATTTTGGATAGTAGTTATATGTTGCATTAGTGTCCTAATTTGGTTGTGAATGTCCTTCTACTCTCATTTTAGTGCAACTATAATGATCTCTATGTCATTGTTTTCCTACTATGTTTATCTAAGTTTGATTTATGTAATTTAAGCTTGTGTCATGTAAATGTATTGTGAATACATTGTAAGAGCCTAATCTCCTATTACAAAACCCTATAAATTCCCCCTCTTTTGAGGGGATCTATTGAACTTGTGTAAGAATTATCCTCAAAATAAAAAGAACTATAAAATGTGTGTTAGTCAAAGCATATATGATATCTATGTAATAATCTAATATAATGTGCATACATAACATTAAAATGTAATATAATATTATCATAATTTTGTAATTTATGATGTATGTCATGTCTAACATTCACAAGGGTGTCAAGATAGATACAAAAATATATGTAACAAAAAATTTAAGTAAAAATTGAGTAGCTACCTAGGGGGATGGGGCATGATGTCCATCATGACACCTAAGTAGGGAGAGGAGATGCATGAGATCCCTTATGGTGTATCTTATGAGTTCGAAGAGAACACAAATGGTGATTAGTTCCTTGTTAGTCCAAATAATAAAAAATCAAGCATAACAATACACTAAAACTAAACATGCATACCTAGGAACTAGGGATAACATAACATAGTAAATAAGATCATAAAATAGAGATAATAATAACAAAATTAATTTACCTTCTTTATCGAATTTGATTCTTAATTTTTAGCATAAATATGTTCATGCTTGACCTATGACAATTAGAGTCTTCTAGAAATGTTTCTCCATGGTGGTAACACTTCTCCAATGGTCACTTATGGCTTGGTCTAAAGCTTGGCATAAAATGGGCATTATAACACTACTCTCAATGGCTTCTTGAAGGTATTTTAGCAAAATAACCTTACACAGAAAAACTTGTTATCATATGGTGTGGACACTTGTATTTATAGATCTAAGAACTAATTCTAACCCTAGAGAAGTTAGGGTAAATTCCTTGGTTGAGTCTAAATTAACCTAGGTTAAGTCAAGATAACCATGGGTTGGGTCAAAGCACTCATGAAATCTTGACACCTCAGTTTTGTATATTTGTGAGGCATGACAAATCAATTTAGATATTTGTGAGGTTGTGACTCATAATTTTAGAGTATTTAGGAAATAATTTATCAATTTATTAACTCTTTTAACTTTTGACTTCATATTTGGCTAGAAATTCCTTTTGTGATAAATGAAATTCACTAATTTGATTTGGAATTTTTATTTAGGCAAGTTAATTAAAGTTTGTACTGTAATTAATATTGTTTAGTTTTTTTGGATTTTTGAAATTGTTTTAAATATTTTCAATTAATAGCTCGATAGGCCAAAAATATCAAATTATTAGGTATTAATTTGACTAGGGTTAAAACTGAACTAGGTTATTGGTGAATATAGGGTAATACACCAAATAAGATAGCCTTACCACTTTTTTGAGAATTAAATCCCTTATGTGGATGAATTTGGGTAATTCAATTGATCTCTAGGTTTAAATTGTGTTGTATGCTAGAAATTGAACTGAATCCCAGTTTAAGCATAAAAGTGGTCAAAATTGAGTGTTTACAATTTACCCCTATTTGAGAAGGCCTTATGATACACTATTAAAGTAGGGGTTTTATCTTTTCCCAAATTTATTTATTATGGGTTTTTTCCCCTCACTTGGAGTTTTACTACTTATATGGATAAGCTTGCTTAGGTGTACTTGGAGTTACATTTTGATTGGATAAATAAGACGTAATTCCATTGACTAGTTATTTAAGATATGAAGTTACTCTTCTATTATTGTATCTTTGACCATCTTTCTTGGGGGAGTTACTCATGCACTCCTATTTGTACATTTCTCTTGGTGAGCTATTGTTTTATGGAAGATTGGTTTTTACTCTTATATTGTTTATGCAATATTCTCATGTATGTGATTTCATTTTCTTGTAGTTGTTGTGTTGTGTACATATTTGACTCATGCCTATCACAAACCTATGCATTTTCTTGATCTAGATATCTTAGCATCCACTCCGATATGGTATTAGGGTCACTCTGGTATTTGATTATCTAATTTTTATTAATGTTAGTTTCATTTGAAATCATGAAATTTATTATTTTCAAATAAAATCTAGTTTTCACAATCCATTTATGGGAGTTTTTCATCTTTGGTGGAGTTCTTTTTTTTACAAAACCAGTTCATTGGTAGCCATTACCATAGTTTCTATGATTTATTTGTGATTGTGTGTTTTATGTTCCTTAGTGCATTTTTATACAAAAAAAAGTTGTGTGCCTCCATACAACCTTGGGTTTAGTCTCCTTTGTTTGGTATCATCCCATGTTCAGCCTTAGATAGATATACGTGTTTGACCTTAGTTTTGCATTTCTTGTAGACATCCCTCGACTACAACATTTTCACCTATTGAGACTACTCTCATTACCAACCAATCAGATCTACCATTCCATGTAGCCTCTATGCATAAGTTAGTCAAGAAGTAGCACAAAAGACTCTTACAGTTTTAAAGACTTAAAAAATTATTTCAAAAAAAGCTAAGTTTATTCAAGTTTTCATAATGTTTTTAGCACATTAAATTCTTTTTTAATAACTTGATTTAAAACAAGGTCAAATAGGTTACTTTCTTTTAATCCATAAGAGGGTTCATTAGGTTTAGCATTGTTAGTGGATAATTTTTATTGATTTCATAAAATAATATATTGTGGGTAATATTTTAAAATAAAGTGTTATTCATTTTTTCACCTACTCACATTGTACTTGATTCCTTAGACGTATTATTGGATGAGTCTAACATAATATTTTGTTTGAAAAATCTCTATTTTAACTCATTTCATTGATTACTCAAGACATATTATCAGTTGAGTTGAACATCCTTTGAGCATGCATTTGTAAAATTTGGGGGGGTCACCATTTCATAGTTTAAGGGGGGTGTAGTGTTCTTTTTTGGGTCACTCTTTACACTATAATTTCACTTTCATTTTTATAAAAAGTTCAACTTTCACTACTACAACAACTCATTTATGCATTAATAAATTCAAGTTCAATCAACCCACTAACTCCCTTTAACTATAATGAATGGAAAATCAAGATGACAATCATTCTAAAGAGTAAATGTTTATATAGGTAAACCATGGGTGATGAAACTAAACCTAGCATAGATGTATATATAGTTAAGTGGTATAAATATAGTGATGAATCCTATGGATTATTATGTATTTATGTAGCACTTGATCTTTTATTTCACTTAGAGCCTACCAAATCACCTCATGATGTATGGACCATACTAGGTAAATTATTTGGAGATCAAGATGTGCTGAGAAATTACGAGCTTGAAAATGAAATCATTAGCCTAAGTCCTTATAAATTGACACCCTTCGATATTTTTTTACTAAGTTCAATCCCTTGAGATTTTAGTTTAAATAATGTGGGATAAATAAATATGACCAACTTATTCTTTCTATGCTCTCTAAACTAGGTCCTAACTATTCAGTCTTTGTCTCTACTTTTTGTACCACTAAAAGTGCTTTAGGCATTGCATGGAAAATGCCCTCTTTATATGATTTAATTTTCAAATTAACTAGATAACAAGACAATTTGATCAAAATGGGCACATTTAAGTCCATAAAACCTCAAGCCATAACTATTAGGAATGGGAAATCAAAGACTTCAAATAAAGAAAAGAAGAAAACAAATAAGGATCAAGATAAGAAGAAAGAAATAACCTCTGCAAAAACCAACATTGAAGCCTCCTCTTCTAATATAAAAAATAATAAAGAGAAGGTTAAGTGTGCCTATTTTAATAAAAATGGGCATGATGAAATCAAATACATGAAGAAACAAATAGATCATCTAACTCATCTCCTAGAGAAGAACAACATAAGTGTTCCTAAGTCCATCCAGTAGAATTCATCTACCCAATATTATACTAAGGAAAAGGGTAAGGGGAAAGAGAAAGAAAAGGATAAGGTTCTTGTAGTATTTGTGGCTTCAACATATTCATGGGTTATTGAATCAGGTGCTTCTCATCACATGGGCTCTTCACTAGTTGAGTTTTCTTCTTTAGAGCCTTGTAGAATGATTTCTATCAATTTGGGTGATGATACTTTTTTACCCATTGTAGGGAGAGGGTCTATTGAAATGGAAGGAGAAACATTCAATAATTTTCTAAGTGTCCCTTCTCTTTCAACTAATCTCCTATCAATGTATCAAATCACTCATATCAACAAAGGCATGAGGGTTGAGTTTTTACTTGATTCAGTTATCATTAGGGAGTTACATATTGATTCTATATTGGAAGTGGGTAGGATAGATCACCAAGATAGGTTATATACCTTCTCACATTTTGCACTTGATTCTTCTCTGACAATATTCCTATCTCATTTAGATATATTTCATAAATTATGGCATGAGTGGTTTGGCCACCTTAATTATTGCTACCTTGAACAACTTATTAAAAATGAAATGGTCATAGGCTTGTCTTGAGTCCAATTATTTAAGGGACTTTGTGATGGTTTCTCTCTTGGTAAGCATCCCAAATCAAAATTTGACAAAGGCAAAACTTAGACTTCATAAGCATTAGAGTTAGTACACAGTGATGTATCTAGGCCTTTTCCTAGTCTATCTTTCATGAAGGCTAAGTACATTCTCACTTTCATTGATGATTTCTTGAGATATACATGGGTCTACTTTCTTAAGCAAAACTCTAAAGTGTTTGAATATTTTCAATACTTCAAGGTACTTTTTGAGAAATAATCTAAAAATTTGATCAAGGTTCTTTGAACTAACAATGGAGGTGAATATGTCAAAAATAGATTTGAGTATTTTTGCACCACATAGGGGATTAATTTGTAGTGGATAGTTACTTGTAGTCCTTCACAAAATAGAGTTGAAGATTAGGTATTTGAAAGAGAAGTATAGTTATATGATCCACTCTTAAGTCTTTGGCACCTTAGTATTAGGTCAAAGCCATTAATTATGCTTGTTATATCTAGAACAAGGTTCTTCATAAAGCTTTGAAAGGTATAACACCCTGTGAAGCTTGGCATGGAAGGAAACCTGATGTTAAGCACCTTAAGGTTTTTAAATCTCTAGATATTGCATGTATACTAAAGAATATAAGTAAAGCTATGGAACCTCAGTCCAAGCCTTACATATTTGTAGGTTATCCATATGGTTTCAAGTTTTACTGCTTTCTACATCCAACCACACATGATTTGTTCATAGAGAGAAGTGTTCACTTTCAAGAGAGTCCCAAAAACTCAACACTTGATACTTCTTCTCTTCAATTAGATTCACTTAGACTTGATGATTCTTATTCTTACTTGGATCATCTAAAGTAGGTTCATAAGCTAGGGTCTTATTATACTTCTTCTAGTTCTAATAGTGAGAGTAGTGATTAGGAGTCTTCAATATCCACCTCTAATCATGTTTCATAGGATTAGGATTCAACACTTGACTCTCCCACATTTGAGCCCCTTTGGGCTAGGTAGAGACTTTAGAATGTAGGTGCTTGGGTAGGGGATCTAGTAGATGATAGATGTACTCATGTAGATTATCAAAGTGGTCCATATGCTTTATTGTCTTCAATTTTAGATCCATAAACATTCTGAGAGGATTTATGCATACCTTAGTGGGATAGTTCTATGCAATAAGAATATTCTTCCTTGATTAAAATTCACACTTGGGATTCGACATCACTTCCTAAGAGAAGGAAGATGGTTTGATGTAAGTGGATATATCATACCAAGTTTGTAGTAGATGGTTTGGTTGATAATTATAAGGTGTGATTTGTCATCAAGGGTTTGTCACATGTATTTGGAATTGACTAATCAGAAACCTTTTCTCCTATTATAAACATGACTTTGATTTGACTCACACTAGCTATAATTGTAAAACATGGTTGGGATATGCACTAGATGGATGTGAAGAGTGTCTTTCTTCATGGAGACATTGAGGAGGAGATCTACATGTATTAGCCACCAAAGTTTATTTAGGATTCATCCTTAGTTTCCAAAATTAATAAATTCATCTATGGCCTCAAATAGACCCCTTAGGCTTGGTACACCAAGATGGATTCCTTCCTCCTTAATTTATGTTTCACTAGGTGTCATTCATACCCCAATGTATAATTTTTGTGGTAGGATGATTCTTTAATGATACTGGTCCTTTATGTTGATGGTCTTTTTATCACCATGGGTTCCTCATTGTCTATTGCAGTGGTGAAGACAACTCTATAGGACATATTTGACATGATAAACTTGGGTCTTTTACATTACTTCTTTGGCATTGAGATTTCATTATCTAATTCAAGGATTTCACTTGAACAACCCAAGTATGCTCTTGATCTTTTGGATCAGTTTCACATGGATGATTGTAAGCCATTTCCAACTCCCTTTTTATTAGGAGACAAAATTGAGGCTAACTATTCTACACCTTTGGTTGATGCCACTTAGTATTGATAACTTATTGGTAGCCTCATTTAGCTGACTCATACTAGGCTCAATATTTCATATGCATTAGGCATTATTTTATGATTCATATAGGAGCCCCATGATTTTTACTATAAAGGATCCAAATGGATACTCCCCTATAATCATGGCTCTTATAAATTCAAAATTTAGTATAAATTTGGCATAGAGGTTAACTTGGTTTTATAGATTTAAATTGGGTTGGTGATACTCAGAATCACAAGTCTACTTTAGGTTACATCTTTTTTTTGGGTTCTGGTCCTATCAATTGGTCTAGCAAGAAGCAAAATGTTATTGTTATATCATCCATACAAGAATAGTATAAGGTAACTATTAATGTAGATACTAAGTCTATTTGGCTTTAGGGGATTCCATCTAAGTTTTTCATTCATTTCAATTGGCAAACCATTATTTATTATGATAACTAGAGTACCATTCAAATTGTGAGAATCTAGTTCAGCATCATCAGACCAAACATATTGAGATTCACATGCATTTTATTTGGGATCTTATTCATGGTTAGATTATCGACTTATTATTTTGTCAGTATTCAAAATCAGTTGTAAGTATATTTATTAAACCCTTCATTGAGATCAAGTTCATTCATCTACGAGCTCTTCTAATGGTGTAGTCTACATCAATGGCAACATCATCCTTGTGGGGAAGGGGGATTTTATCTTCTTCACTTCTTCTGTCTCTCTTTTTTTTGGGGGGAGGGAAATTTTCCTATGAGTTTTCTCCTTTTCTCTACTTTATGAGATATTTTTTTGTATTAGGTACCTACTCAGGCCTATTTGTCAAAACCTGTTTTTTAAACTACCTACCTAAGTTGTGCTTATGGGGAGTGTTAGAGTAAGTGTTTTCTTTTTTCTCATATTTATTTATTAGGAAATTTTTTCCCTCACGTGGAATTTTCCTACTTTCATGAATAAGATTGCTTATGTGTACTTGGAGTTACATTTTGATTGGATGAATAAGAAGTAACACCCTTGATCAGATATTTTAGGTATGGAAGTTACTCTTCAATTATTGGTTCTATAATAACATTTATTTGGGTAGTTATTCATGCACTCCTATTGTTACATCTCTCTTGGTGAGCTATTATTTTATGTAAAATTGGTTTTGGCTCTTATCTTATTTATGTAATGTTCTCATGTATGTTATTTTATTTTATTTCAGTTATTATGTTGTTTACATGCTTGACTCATGCCTATAATAAACATGTGAATTCTCTTGATATAAATATTTTATCATCTACTCTAATAGACATAGGTACAATAACATCTTTTTAAAGAATGTAAAACTAATTAACCTAAATGGTTCATGCCCCAAAGGGTGGTCGATAATCCCTTGATGCCCTCTCAAGGGAGCAAGTAGAAAAATAGAGTCATCGACTGTTCCCTTGAAATAAATAAAAAATATGATCTGGTGGCAATGGGGGTAGAATTATTAAATTACCCAAAGGTGATTATAAACAATAATGGTGGGGATGAAATGAGAAAAATAATGATTTTCCCAACGGTGATTATAATCATTAGCATGGGATGCAAAAATAATGATTTACCCACAGGTAGTTAAAATCATTAAATTGGTTTAAAAAATGATTTGATCAAAGGTGGTTATAATCATTTGCACATTTAAATCACATGATTTAAAATGAGGTTGCCCCAAAAAGATAGAATAAACCATTGATTGATTATGCCATATTTATGAGGTGTTTGGTTGGTTGTTCATCTGATTATATTTGTATGGCTCATATATATGCTTATTCATAGATGCACATATATATAAACATATAACAAATCATTTTTAATATTATTTATTACTCATGGATTCAGGCATGTATTTGGGTGTTTGGCTAGTTTTGATATATTGGAGAAGTATTTTCATTTCATTGTTATGATATTTTTTTGTGCCTAGTTTTTTATTTAGATTGTGATATTATGCATGATAGTTATGGACAACTAAAATGACAATATATACCCCAGACATGGAAAACTTAGTTTAAATATAAATATAAATAACCGAGGAATAAGATATGAATAATCAAATCTCAAGATGTAAATATAAAAAATAAACCAAGTGTAAGACAAAATACAAAAATTTAAAACCTAAATACATGATATGGATAATCAATAATTAAGTTTAAACACAATGTAATAATCTTAAGGCAATCGAGAAATTAAAAAATCAAAAAAGGCATAAAAAATAAAACAAAACAAAAAAACTAATAATGAAACAAACTAATAAAACAAATAGAATAAACAAATAATCACAAACAATGAACTAACAAATAAATAAACAAAACACAAACAAATTAGGCTATAAATAAACAAATAAGACTACAAACAAATGAAAACAATCAAGAAAAAAAATAACAAAACACCAATAAACAAAAATGAATAAAACACACAAACAAAACACTAATAATCAATAAATAAACAATTATAAACAAAAAAACACCTATAAAACAAAAACAAACAACAAACAACAAAACATCAATAAAAATAATAATAAACAAACACAAAAATAAAAACAAACAACTATAAACTAACAAACAATATAAACAAGACAAAAGAAAGAGAATAAACAAAGATAGATAAAATGAACAAATGAAAAAATAAAACAAATAAACAAAGCCATAAACAAATAAAAAAAACAATCAAAATGACTAAACAATCCTAAGTAAATAAAAGTGCAATAAATAAATTATTATAAACACACAAAAATAAACTAACTAAACAAATAGCAATACACAAACAATGGTTAATCACAATGTTAGTACAAATAGAATACAAATTGTGCATGCATGTAAAATAGAGGTGTTACTCTCCACAATAGGGTGACCCCTAAGCTAAGTATCAATGATATAGGTAAAATAACATAGGAATAATAGCACAAGGTTTCCCCTAAGTTATAGGGAACAATGAAACAAACAAGGAAGGCACAAACATTGCCCCTAGGCTATACGAGATAATGAAATAAAACAAATAAAATAGAGGGAATATAAGAAAAAGAAAGGGTATGCAAGCTGACTCCATATGCACTAAGCAAGTGATCATTGTGTACATAGTTCCATGGATACAAGATCTAATGTGAACTTTAGGCTGAATGTATTTCTCCCAGGATATGGGATAGAAGAAAATTTATGATAATGAAAACATGATTGACTTGTAGAGGAAAATAAGAATGATCTCAAAAAATGATGAGTGTGTCAAAAGAAAAGGTATGATGTTCAAAATCATGAAAGCATCAACACAAGTAAATCATACAAGTGTGAGAGTATGGTTTAGGCTAAAACCACACTAAAAGTTAAGAGATGAGTATCCATGAATTAATTAAATTAGTAATTCATAGTTTTTACTACATCTAAGGCTTAAAATGAGAATGAGCTCATAAAATGGTCAGAGTGTAGGCAATGGTTGCTTGTAAAATGATGAGAGCATTTAAATGTAAAACTACTCTCAAAATGGTGAAATTTTAATAAAATCCAAGTGGTCATTAGTGCATCAATTTTGAATATATAATACTCACAACATGAACTCAAAAAATGGCGAAAGCCTATGGTTAAGTCCAATAGGGATGGGGAAACTAAAAGATAAGTGGTTACTTGTTAAATAGCTATAATTCCCAAAATCCTTAAGGCAAAGAAGTTAAAAAAGAAAGGAAGGTGCGACTAAGCTAACCTCAAATACCTCATGTTTTCAAGTGTTGCCTACATAGTTCATGTGGACCTCAGGTCTGTTGGGGATCAATCAACAATAGATTACACTTATGAAAGCAATAAACCACAGAATTAAATTAGATAGATAATTAACTAGAATCAGATAATATCAAAGAACAAGAGATACAAGAAACCACCCTGAAAAATTGTATTAAACTCTTTACAAAAGGAATACAATTGAAGAAACTTCTTTCTTCCACACCTCTCTCAGATGCACAAGATCTCTCTCTAGATCTCTATCCCTTAAGAGCTCTCTCTCTCAAGTACAATCAACTCCAACAACCTGGATTGATACAACTTTGTACTGTTCTTCAACATTCACATACAATGAACTACTACAATAATCACACTAAGCTAAGAAGATCTAATTCTACATATAGAATTAGGAAACTTGAGCATGCACTTACAACCAACAGTTAAGCCTCTTGAACAAGGGCTCTAAAAACAATCTTACTAATAATAGAAATGTGAACTTAAGACTAAGACTTAAACTCATCATGCAAACACTCGCTTCTGTCCTCGAAAATAGCATTTTGACGCACAGGTAACTGACGTTGGTTCCTGCCTACTTGCCTGTGACCAACGTCGGCCGATCCTCTGCCGACACCGGTGTCTCTTCAACTGCACTAGACCGACGTCGGTCGCTCCTGACCGACGCCGGTGACTGTGTAAACCTACAACTTTGGTAATGTGCTCATATGTGAAGCTTTTAGGCTCTACACCTTAACAATCTCCCACTTGGAGATAAACAGCTGCACCAGTACCTATACAGCAACATCTTCTAGCTCCTCCATCTTCAACTCAATCATGAAGACCAACAGAAGTTGAATGAAGATTCAACTTCTCCTTTGTGACCGGCTTGGTTAACATATCAGCAGGATTCCTATCTGTATGGATCTTCTCCAGCTTCAAATCACCATCTTCCAATACCTATCGTATGAAGTGGTACCTTAGTTGTATGTGCTTTGTTCTTGAATGAAAAGATGAGTTCTTAACCAAATGGATTGCACTCTGACTGTCACTATACAATCTACAACTCCCATGCTCCCTTCCAAGCTCTTCCATGAACTGTGTCATCCATATCATCTCTTTTCTAGCTTTTGTGGCTGCAATATACTCTGCTTCTGTAGTTGACAAGGCAACAACCTTCTGCAACTTAGATATCCAGCTAACCACCGTTCCTCCTACAGTGAAAACATATCCTGTAGTGCTCCTCCTACCATCCAAATCACCTGCCATATCTGAATCTACATAACCATGTAGAGAAGTATCTGAACCTCCATAGCACAAGTGCCTACTACTGGTTCCTCTCAGATATCTAAGGATCCACTGAACTGCTTTCCAATGTTCCTTACCTAGATTGGCCATATACTTACAACTCCCACTGCTTGGGCAATATCTGATCTAGTACACACCATTGCATACATCAAACTCCCTACTGCAGAAGAATATGGAGCCTTACTCATGTACTCTACCTCATCATGTGAATTAGGACATTGTTCTTTACTCAACTTAAAATGTCTAGCCAAAGGTGTGCTTACCAGTTTAGCATCCTGCATATTGAACCGTTTCAACACCTTGTCCACATAATCCTCTTGAGACAATATCAACCTGTGATTTTTCCTGTCTCTCTTAATGCTCATGCCAAGGATTTTCTTTGTTGCTCCCAAATCCTTCATAGCAAACATTTGAGCTAATTTCACCTTAAGCTCAGAGATATCCTGCATGTGTGATCCTGCAACTAGCATATCATCTACATACAGCAATAGAATAATATATCTACCATTATCCAATCTCTTAAAAAACACACAATGGTCAGATTGACACCTACTGTAGCCATGCTCAGTCATAAACCTGTCAAATTTCAAATACCACTGTCTAGGAGCTTGCTTGAGGCCATACAACCTTTTCTTCAATCTGCACACTAACTTCTCCTTACCTTTGACCTCAAATCCTTCTGGCTATTCCATATAAATTTTCTCATCCAAATCTCCATGAAGAAATGTTGTCTTAACGTCTAGCTGCTCAAGATGTAAATCCTCAATAGCAACCAAAGATAGTACAATCCGTATAGAAGTCATTTTAACAATAGGAGAAAAAATCTCACCAAAATCAATACCTGGCTTTTGTGCAAATCCTTTCACCACCAATCTGGCCTTATATCTCATCTGTCCATTCTCACCTTCTTTCAACCTGTAGGTCCATCTGTTCTTCAGTGTTCTCTTACCAACTGGCAATTCAACCAAATCCCATGTTTGGTTCTCTCTTAAGGACTCCATCTCCTCAACCATGCCATGCTCCCACTGACTCTTAGACTCCACCTGTATTGCTTCTTCAAAACTCTCTGGTTCTCCACCATCAGTTAGCAATAAATAGAATAATGAAGGAGAATATCTAATTGGAGGCTTACTTACCCTTTCAGACCTCCTGATGGGTGTCTGAGGCTCGTTCACAACACGTTGTCCACCCAAATTCTCTGACAGTGACCGACCTCGGTCACCTCTAGACCTGTTACTGGCCGACGCCGGTTCTACCTAACCGATGACGGTGCCTGTCCTACCGACATCGGTCTCTGTATGACTGACATCAGTTTCTGTTCTGCCAACATCGGTTCCTATCCTGTCGATGTCGGTCTCTGTGTTTTCCTGCAAGTGATTATTTTTTTCTCGCGAGCTCATTTTGGACCGTCACCTCATCTAATTCACTATTGCTCTACCCAGATTGATTCAGCTTCTTTAGCTGATCACTATACATCACTTTTTCATTGAAAACAATGTCACGGCTCCTAATTATCTTGTTAGTTCCTAGATTCCAAAATCTAAAACCAAAATCATCTGAGCCATAGCCAATAAATGTGCACCTCATAGACTTAGCATCGAGCTTCTTTCTATTTTCCTTATCTACGTGCACAAAGGCTTCACAACCAAAAACTTTGAGAAAAGAGAGATCTACCTTTTTACCTGTCCAAGCCTCTTCTGGAATTCCACCATCCAGAGCTGTAGAGGGTCCTCTATTAATCAGGTACACTGTAGTGTCAACAGCTTCTACCCAAAACTCTAAAGGCAAACCAGCATGCAATCTCATACATCTTACACGCTTCATGATTGTTCTGTTCATCCTTTTAGCAATTCCATTCTGCTGAGGTGTCTTTGGAACCGTCCTTTGCCTATAGATCCCATGCATGTAACAATACCAGTTGAGCTTATAATTGTAGAACTCTCCACCATTGTCAGATCTCAAGCACTTTAATCTTTTACCTGTTTCATTCTCAACCATAGCTTTCCAAATCTTAAAAGTCTCAAATACATCAGATTTCTTAATACAGTAGATCCATACCTTTCTTGTAGCATCATCTATGAACAAAACATAGTACTGTGATCCTCCAATAGAAGCTACCTGAGTCGGTCCCCACACGTCTGTGTGAACAAGCTGCAACTTATGCTTCTTCTTTGTAGACCCAGTCTTGAAAAAACTAACCCTTTTCTATTTTCCAAATACACAGTGCTCACAAAATTCTAGATCCATGCTTTTCAAATCTGAAAGCTTACCTTTAGACTTAAGAATTGACATCCCCTTCTCACTCATGTGGCCAAGCCTTGAGTGCCACAATTTTGCATCCACATCTGAAGTAGATAATACAGAAGGAGAATTGTTAGTAACACAATTACACAAATAGAGAGTACCTACTCTCTTACCTCTGGCCATAACAAGTGCACCCTTGGTCACCTTCCAAGATTCTGCTATGAGAGTTACTGTACAACCCTCATCCCCTAACTTTCCTACAGAAATCAAATTTCTCTTCAAGCTAGGAACATGCATAACTTATCTCAACACCCATGTGTTGCCATTCTACATTTTTAGCTGCACTTTACCTTTGCCAATAATTTTATAGGGTTCATCATCCCCTAGATATATTATTCCAAAATCTCCATGGATATAGTCATAGAAATATTCTCTATTAGGGGTAGCATGAAAAGATGCACCAGAATCTAACACCCAAGATTCTATATTATTATGTAAAGAGAATATTAAAGCATCTTGTGCAATACTTGCAACCTTTGCTTCTTCTTTTCCTTCGTGTTGATTGTCCTCCTTAGGCTTTAACTAGCAATCTCTGCTTATGTGCCCCATCTTTCCACAATTCTAGCATTGTGGCCTTCTGCCATTTCTAGATTTGGATTTGCCTTTCCCCTTAGACTTGGATCTTGATCTCCCTTTCTTGCTTTTCTCTTTTTGCCTTCCCCTGCTCTCAAAACTTAAAGCGTTCCCAGATGTCTCTTCTGTGCTTTTCCTGCAAATTTCTTCATTCAAGATAACACTAATAACATCTTCTACTTTTAAAATATTTGATGCAGATGCAGTATTGCTAACTACCATTACTAAGCTATGCCAGCTTTCAGGCAAAGAACATAATATTAAAAGAGCTTTTATTTCATCATCAAATACAATTTTGACTGAACTTAATTGATTTACAATACCATGGAAATCATTCAGGTGATTAGATACAGATCTGCCTTCCTGCATATGCAAATTGAATAGTTGCTTCATAAGATATACCTTATTAGAAGCTAAGGGTTTTTTGTACAAATTTGCTAGAGTAGTCATCAACTCTACCATTGTTTTTGCCTGTGATAAGTTAGATATCACAGTGGATGCTAGACTCAGTCTTATAGACCCCAGAGCCTTTCTGTCAAGAACTTCCCATTCTTCATCCTCCATGTCTGTGGGCTTCTTTACAATCCCACCTAACGGTAAGTATAGATCTTCTGATACAGATAGTCCTCTATCTGCATTCTCCAATGTTGATAGTTTTTGCCATTGAACTTCTCCATTCTCAGTTTACTTTCTTCTGCCATTGCTTCTCCCACTCAAACAGAAATCCCTGCAGAAACTCCTGTGAGCAACCTGTAATCAATACACACTACACAGATCTAAACCCCCTGTTAGTGAACCTGAGCTTTGATACCAATTATTAGATTTCAAACTCTAAACCTACAACCAAGGCTCTGATACCACTTGTTGGGGATCAACCAACAATAGATTACACTTATGAAAGCAATAAACCGTAGAATTAAATCAGATAGATAAGTAACTAGAATCAGATAATAGCAAAGAACAAGAGATACAAGAAACCACCCTGAAAACTTGTATTAAACTCTTTACAAAAGGAATACAATTAAAGAAACTTCTTTCTTCCACACCTCTCTCAGATGCACAAGATCTCTCTCTAGATCTCTATCCCTTAAGAGCTCTCTCTCTCAAGTACAATCAACTCCAACAACCTGGATTGATACAACTCTGTACTCTTCTTCAACATTCACATACAATGAACTACTACAATAATCACACTAAGCTAAGAAGATCTAATTCTACATATAGAATTAGGAAACTTGAGCATGCACTTACAACCAACAGTTAAGCCTCTTGAACAAGGGCTCTAAAACAATCTTACTAATAATAGAAACGTGAACTTAAGACTAAGACTTAAACTCATCATGCAAACACTCGCTTCTGTCCTCAGAAATAGCATTCTGGACGCACAGGTAACCGACGTTGGTTCCTGCCTACTTGCCTGTGACCGACGTCGGCCGATCCTCTACCGACGCTGATGTCTCTTCAACTGCACCGGACCGACGTCGATCACTCCTGACCGACGTTGGTGACTGTGTAAACCTGCAACTTTGGTAATGCACTCATATGTGAAGCTTTTAGGCTCCACACCTTAACAAGGTCGATGTAGTTCTCTCAAAAATGGGAGAAAAAATGCCAAGGTAGCCTAGAAATGAAATTAAATAGATAATATGGCCATGTTATAAAATTTTGGTGGCTTTATAGCTCATAAGGAAATTCTAAGTTAATTTTCATGATTTTGTGTTTTTTAGGATTTTCCTAGATCTTTTCAAATGTTTTTGGAATTTTCAAAGCATCTCAACTCGATTAAAAATTATGAGACAGAACGATCCAACTTGAAAAATGGTGAGAATGTGGATTAAAAATGCTTACAAAATAAAAAGAACATTTAAACTTAAAATAGTGAAAATGTGTTAAAGGGGTGACTGGGCTGACCTCAACGTGAATCGAGCACCACCTACATAGTCGTATAGGACCTCAAGTCATTGTAGTTCTGTCTACATCAGTGAAAGTTGGGAAATGTTTCCAATGTTTTTTTGTTTTTGATATCTCAAGTCAATAGAGAATTATGAGATACAATATGGTCAAAACTTTCAAAATGGCAAGAGCGTATGACTTAAAATACTCATAAAATGGTAAGAGTGTTGATCCTTAAAATTAATCATAAAATGGATAGAGTGAAGAAAAAGGGGTGACTAAGCTAGATTCAATGTGAATCAAGCACTACCTACATAGTCCAAATGTACCTGAATTCACTATAGTTCTGCCTACACAAAAGGCATCTAACTAGGTACCATCAAGTTTCAAGCATAGGCAAATGGCAAGGTAAATGGCAATAGTAATGACAAGTTGATGCAATAATTCATGGTAAAGATGTTGTTCCTAAATTACCCATATGTGGTTATAATTAGGAAATAATGGAAAAGGGTCATTAGTACTAATTTTCCCATAGGTGGTTATAATTAGTAGCAAGAGGTGGGAACGTAATAATAAATGAAAGACGTAATTATTAGGACTATTGTCATACTAATTCCATACATTGCCATTCAAACATTTAATTCTAAAATAAATATTGAAACTAAATCTATAATCAACCATGGAATGTGCTTGAAGTACAAATGAATCAAAATAAATGCTAAACATGATAGGCAAGGTTAGGTAAAAATAACTAGTTGGTGAAGGGTTAATGGTATGGTAGAATGGTAAAAGGATATAGTATAAAGAATGGGTATAATGTGGCATAACTTAGATGATCCTTTTAGACAATAATCTTAGTCCCTAAAGCATAAAAGCATTTAAGGTTCATTATGTTCATCGGTTCATCAAGTTCATCTCCGTCTAGAATAGCGACCTTGTATGCTCCAAAATCATAGTTAGAAATAACTACATAGGACCCTAACTAGTTTGGTTGGAACTTTCATTTTTTTTGGTTTTATCATTTACATTCTTTTGATGTCACCAAGCTCAAATTCATAATGCTTAATGCACCTATTGTATCAGCCCTTTAATCAGTTGTTATATGCCTAAAGATTATTCAAGGTGGTTAAGTATTTTCCATCAAGTAGGTCTATCTCTTGAAAGCAAGCTAATTTATAGTGTTTGTCATCGATGATGTTCTATAAAAAAATTTAGAGAAAAGGAAACTCAACCTCGATAAGAAGACTAGCTTCAGTGCTGTAAACAAGTAAATAGGGGGTAGCTCCTATTGGAGTATAGAATGTGGTATGGTATGCCTAGATGGAATTAAATAGATGTAAATTCTAATTATGACCATCATCATTGACAATCTTCTTCAGAATATTTACAATGGTTTTATTATAAGCCTCATATTGGCCATTGCCTTATAGGTAGTAGGCAGTAGAGAAATGTTATTTGATTTGGTATTGGGTACTAAGTGCTTTCATATCGTTGTTTTTAAATGATCTACCATTATCATATATAATGTTTGTTTGAGGGGATGTTATAATGTTAGATGAGATTTTTTAATATGAAATTGGATATCTATTTACCAATGATATAAGCGAGAGGAGTGGATTCCACCCATTTAATGAAATACTCAATAGTAGTGAGGATGTGTTTATGACCATCAAAGAATGTAGGATTTATCTTCCCGATGAGGTCGAGTCCCCATGTTTAGAATGGACATGGTGTTTTCAATGTTTTGAGTGTCTTGGCTGGAGCATGAATAATATCAGCATGCTTCTAATACTTTACACACCTCTTCACTTATTCAACTATGTCTACTTTCATAGTTATCTAGTAATACTAGTACTTAGTAATGTTTTGGCTAAGATTGTCCCATTGGTGTGAGCTCCACACAATTATTTGTGGACTTACCTTAATGATAATATAGATTCTACCAAAGGTGAAAAAATAATAAGAGTTCCGACATAGCTTCTAAAATATAATTTTGATCCATGTAAGGTATAATCAAAAGCTTTGAAGGTGAAGGATTTTTTTTTTTACATGATAACTTGGGAGGTATAGTTTGATCTTACAGATAGGCATATATGTCAGAGTACCATGGAGATATGGGATCAATAATGTCACAAACTATTTTTACATCATATTATTCATGTGCCAATGCTAAGATATGTTCAACAATAAATTGATAATCCCTTGCTTTGTCTGTGATCTAAATCATGGACACAATGATGACCATAGCATCAATTGTTCTATAATTGGCCTAAGGTATTTTTTCAAATTATATGTTGAAAACTTGATGCTTGAGAGTATCAACCATATCTTTATAGGGTATCAATTTATCATCCTTATTTTGGTACTAGTTTATGACCTAATTTATGATTAACTATGAATCACTATGTACCAATAAATGTTGAATGTTCCACTATACTACTTGATGAAGCCCTGCAATGAGTGTTTCATACTCAACCATGCTATTAGTACAAACAAATCCAATATGAAAGTACTTGGGAATGAGATCCCTTTGTGGTGTAAAAAATAATATTTTAGCCCCTATCCACAAGCTATGAATGATCCATCAAAGTATATATTTCATTATCTGGCCTCAGGAAGTGACTATGCTTCTTCAGTGTTCATAATGGCCTCATCTAGAAATCTAAATATAAGAGGTTGAGTATTTTGAAGAGGATCTTCTACAAGTTATTACCCCTTAATAACCTTTTGATTGTCATATTCAATTTCAAAATTTCTCAATAGCATGATCCACTTTACCACACGGCCCTATAGAGCTGATTTGGAAAGTATATACTTGAGTGGATCTACTTTGGCAATTAAAATGATCTTGTTGTTCAATATATAATGATGCAACTTTTAAGATACGAATACCATTGATAAATAGACTTTTTAAATTTATGTATATTTGTGTCATAAATGACCAATGTTATGCTCAAATAATACATGACATGCTCTTTTCCCTATTCATCATGTTGTGCCAAGTGCCCTAGGGCATTTTTAGTTGCTAATAGGTAAAGAAGCAATGGCTTGTTCAGCATGGGTGGTAATAAAACATATGAGTTAAATATATATTCTTCACTATGATTGAATTCTTTCTAGCACTCTTCATTTTAAGAGAATGTAATGCCCTTCTTCAACAAGTGCATATATTGATGACATTTTTTAGCTAACTATGATATGAAGCATCTGATAGATTGTATTTTGCCTTAAAAATTATGGAGCTACTTCAAGGTAAATGGTGGTGAAATTTTTGTAATTACACATACTTTGTCTAGGTCGACTTGAATGCCCCTACAAGAGATAATGAAGCCTAATAGTTTACCATAAGTTATGACAAATACACACTTATTTGAATTAAGCTTGACATTATATGCATGAAGTCTCTCAAAGATTATTTATAGTACGTTTAGATGATTAGCATGGGTATTTGATTTACCCATGATGTCATAGACATAATATTCAATGATGTCATACATCATATCATGTCAAATTATTGTCATGTCCCTTTGATAAGTGGCTCTAAAATTCTTAAGTCCAAACATCATCACCTAATAATAAAACATTTCCCATGGAGTGGTGAATGATGTCTTGTGTTGGTCTTATAGTCCTATTTTGATATAATTGTAACCTAAAAATACATCCATGAGAGAAAGTATTTCGTATCTAGATATGGAGCTAACTATAATTTCAATGTTAGGCAATGGAAAATCATCTTTTGAGTAGGCTTTATTGGTATCTCTAAAATTATTGTATATCATGATACCCTCTAGCTTCTTGCTCACTGGCATAATGTTTGAAATCCACTCTGAATAGTCGATCAGCTTGATGTATTTTACGTCTAGGAGTTTTTCCAACTCTTTTTTGACTAGGACAGCAATATGAGGATGTATCTTCCACATATTTTTTTAATAGGCTTGGCATCATGATGTTAAATGAGATGGTGTACAACTAAGGTGGGGTCCAAAATTGGCATGTTCAAATAAGCCCATGCAAATATGTCAACAAACTCCCTCAAAAGGGTTGTAAAAAAATTATGTTCTTCTTCAATGAGGGATGTGCCTAGTTTAATCCATATTGGGTCCTCTAGAATTCCAATGTTAACCTCTTCCATAAGAAGTGTATAACCATCATCTAAAATAGTTAGCAATGACTTAAACTAGTTATCAATGGAAAAGTCCTCTATCCATACTATCTCGTCTAATTATCCTAAGTAGGATGAATCAAAATCCCTTAATGCTAGCAAAGGCCATGAAATAAATACCTCAAGGCAATCTTAAACTATTTATACAAAAGCTTTTCCCTCTTTGGCACTTATCTCTGATCCATAAATAGGCTTTGTACTATATGTCTCATGAATTTTATAAGAAGAGGGGTGAACATCCTTGTCTAATGGCACTGAAACCCAATTTTCACCAAAAGACTTATCTTTCTCTTTACTTTTTCCCTAGTTAGAAATCACCTTAAAGAGGTTTTCACTTTCAAACCTCAATCTTTGATTTTATTTTTGTTTTTGGATAGGGAAGTTCACCACTCTCTAAAATCAGCACCAAGATCTAATCGAATATAAAATCCTAGCTTGTGGTCTCTAAGAGGAATGTAATTCCTCAATCCCAAGAAGTTGCATATGGCCTTATCATTTTCAAACTCATCTAGTGGAATTTTTAACTCTTTTTAGTGCTAATATATAAATTATGGATGGCAAAGGGTTAAATGCAAAGGCTTATAAATAAGGATAATAGTGCAAATGGCTTAGGGGTTAAACAAATTTATAGTGACAAGGTCATCGTAGATGCTATATTTGGACCTTGTGTCACTATCAGCATCATCTTCACTATTCATTGGTGTTATAATGTGAATAAGGTATGTGGGGTCACCCCCATGTGGTTTAAATCCAATACCATGGGTTCCCTTGTACTTGGTCATCAAGACTAGTTTGATCATGTTTTGTTGATGTATACCTAGGCCTCTGCTTTCATAATATAAGTAGTCCATAATCGATTAGCGCTAAGATACTTTTTATTTTGGTAATAATAAGCTAACTCATCAGTGTAAAACCATGAATCATCTTTAGCTAATGGGTCATGTTCTTGGCTAGAGGCTAGTTTAAAAATAATGGGCTTGTCCAGTTGAGATTTTCTTTTGGTTTAACTCTCCATACGATTAGTTTTGGCCTTAGGTCTTCCATAATTTTTTGTATTTTTTGGAAATTTTGTAATATGGAATGAACTATGGGTACTATATTCTCTAAGGCCTTTATTGGTTATATAAAAATGATTGGAAATGTCTAGTAGAGGTAAGGTTGAGGTAGAGGCTAAGCTATTCAGGTCAATGTAGTTAGCTTCTAGGCCTAATTTAATGGCTTTTTCCTTTTTTAGCTCTTTCTCTATCTGATTTGGGCATAGGATTAATGGTAAATTGATATTTATAAATTTTATACTTGGCCTCAATGTGTTTAAAATATTTATATGGCTGAAGATCAACTAGTATAGTTACTTTCATACTTGAATGTGGAGATTTTGTATATTGATGCAATGTAGAAGGTATGGACCTGATTTCATGGATATAGGGTCGACCCAATAATAGATTGTAAGATAATTCCAAGTCTAAAACATGGCATAGTGTGTCATGGGTCAAAGGCCCAATGACCACTGGTAAGCTAATAGTGCCTTGAGATTCCTATTCTTCTTTATCATATGCCTTGGTAACTATGGTATATGGCTACAATTTGGATATTATATATCCAAGATGTTTGACCAGCTTTAGAGACAAAATATTGAGGCTTAAACTATTATTTACAAGGATGCATTTAAATTTGTGTTTAGTTATACTAACCTTAATGTAAAATAGGTTATTATACAGAGGGCCTAAGGATGACATGTCACTTTGGTCAAAGGTAAGACATTGGCCAAGAGCCAAGTGTCCTACCGTGGCCTAAAATTTATTTAGAGTGATGTTATTTGGCATGAGGGATTGGTTAAATTACTCATTTAGGATGTATTTTTGGATGGAAGACGTATGCAATAGATCCATGACGGATATGTGTGCAAGTTTATTTTTTAGTTAATCCACAATATCATAGGTATTTCCCTCAATTTTGTCAATTGGTTTCTTTTGGATAGGCATGGAACATTGATTAGGCTCACTTGTAGTATTTGGATGTAGTCTCTTGATAGTAACCTTGGTTTGTCAAGTCATGATTGCATAATCTCAATTTGGTACTTGGATTTAGTATTTGCATGGATAGGTAATGATGCCTAGAATTATTATATTATAGATATGGAATACAATGTTGTTGAAACATATTATAGTTTGGATTGGCTACATAACCTGGCTAATGAATTAGATCTATGGTAATGACATTTGGATCCACATAATGTGTTAATATTGATGTGTTTTTGAGGGAACTTGCTACCTACTCTTTGAACCTTCCTATTGAGGGTTTGGTATTTATTATTGTTTATCAACTAGCACTTTCTAACCAATAGAATCACATTGTTGGTTGGGCATTATTTGTTATTGTTAAAGTATATTGATCTATGATTGTTGTGTTGGAACCTTTATTGCCCTTGTCGAGGTGGCACAATGTTCTACATTTACTATGGTGGTACATTGGTCTATTATTGGTTCATTTCCCCCTGTTTCACACTTAAAAAAGTAGTTGATTGAGGAGTGGGGGTTGTTTATTTATTTTGGGAAGTAGGTGTACCTATCCCCTATTGTGTAAATCCACATGTGGCATTATTTGGATGAATATATTGTGATTTTATTGGAAAAAAATTAGACCCACTTTGGTTTAGATTGGAATGCACTTGCATGTTGTTCACAATGTTTTGAGTAAAGTCTTTTATTTGAGTGGCAGTCTCTTCAATCAAAATAGGGACATTATACATGTCACCAACCAATGTACTTTTAATAAATGTGTCTACATTTTGGTTTGCATAACCCAAAGAATCTATTTGTTTCCATGGTTATGGAGTTATTTCAATAAGTAGCATGTCAAAAATAACCCTTGTGTTAAGATTGTGATATAGGTTGAGATATTTGGTATGCTTGTTGTACCTGTTCCATTTTGTTGTCCATAAGCCCTTTCCTTTTTTTAAGCATACTTTGGTTTTATTGCATCATTTTGCTAAATATTTACTATAACTAGTTTATTCATATTTGAATTTTTAGATTCAAAGCGTACTACTAGGATTTCTAATCAAATTACTCAAACTTTAATGTGGAAGGTTTGGTGGAAACTTGGTTTCTACTTTGAAAACTCTAATGATAACTTCATCTTTGTTCTCTAATAAATGATGTTAAAACAAGTATAGATCATAATTTTTTTGCATTGGTTTTGTAATGTAGTATGTCTCTTGTTGTTGGTTTTATTCAATTCTAAGTTTCACTTGAGTAAGGTACTGAGCCATTTGCTCTTGTTCTTGGCCTGGATAAGAAGGTGCAGTCACCAAACACTATGTTAATGGGTCTTGCCTTTGTTTAACATATGGAATGTTATAATATGTATAGGTATCCATCTCATAAGCTACATCATCATATGACTCTTGAATAAAAGGGTCACTAGTCATAAAGTTCTCATAGTCCAGATCATACATAGTACCTCTACATGTGTAATGAGGCATGTTCAGATCTATAGCTAGATCTCATGAAAAATAAAGGGGCTAAAGGTAACAAAAAACCAAGGTCTAAAAACAAATAACCTTTGGCTCTGTAAAAGAGTCCCAAAGGGTAAAATGACTAAACTAGATAAAGATAGGATAAAAAAAATCAAAACTGATCTAACAAATAATATTGATTTACCTAGAGGCAATTATAATTAGTGGTAAAGGTAACATAAAATCTTAAAAATCATCTATGGATAAGGTACCAATTTTTCCAAAGGTGGTTATAATCAGTGGCAAGAGTATCTAGACAAGGTAGAATAATTATGAACTATGATCAAAGGATATCAACAATTTACCCAAAGGTAGTTATAATCATTGAACCAAAAAAATAAGGCTAAACTTAGAAATAAATAACTCAAATAATAACTTTAAAACCATCTAAACTAAGTTAATTAGCTTAGGTGATACTCGATAATTGGCTCACTAAGACTCGATATTTGATTCACAAGAGACTATTTGAAAAATGGGACTATGACATTCATAAATTAGCACAACAAACTTCAAATAAGGCATATTTCAATAACTTGGCTCAAAGGACTCTCAAAAAATATACAAGACAAACAACAACTGCTAAGTCTCGACAAAGGGTCTTTAGATCAAATAGGAAATCAACTCAAGGAACACAATTCAAACATAAAAGGTAGATAACATAAGTCCAAATTAGATGAGGCTTTGGCATAAACTTGATTAGTTTAGGATTTATACTTTAAAAGGTTGAGTTTTAAATTTAGTGCAAAAATACTCAGACGTTCTAAGGCAAATGAGCTAGACCAAAATGGGCAGTGTAACCATGCATTTGAAAAAAAAGGAATAATAATGGTTTTAGAACTTATTTTCAAAAGTGATAAGTGATTTGGAAATATTTAGGCAATGTAACAATGATCTTTCAAACAAATGGTAAACAATGGTTTTGAACTCAAAAATCCAAAGCAAATGTTTGAGATAAAATGGGTAACATAACAATGTCATGTTTAAAAAAATGAAACACAAATAGTTTTGGAACAAATCCTAAGGCAAAAAGTGACACAAAATAGGCAGAGTAACATCTCTTGGGCTAAAGGAGTGTGAAAAAAATGTGATGGTTTTAGACTTGTTTTGACATGAAAATACAAACAATTTCAGTCTAAAACACACATGTAAATCAAAGAAAATACAAATAGCACTAATGGCTCATCCTATCCCTAAAATTAACATTGGTGTGTGTAGCTTATACCAAAACTTTTGATGATATACCAATGTTTATGATTAATTAAGTGGTAATCCAAAAATTAAAAAATAGGTGTATGTATATTTTTTATGACCCCTCTATCTATCAATCATTGGTATGTGTCACTAACTTAGAGTGAGGAACACTCAGCATCTAACAATAAATTCTATGGAAAATGGGTTTGACTAAAATCTATAAATTTTGGATCCATTAAATGGTCCCAAGTGTTGATCACACAAGGGCACCATCACATCAATTGGGTTCATACATGTTAACTTATTATGCAAGGGTCTATTACTTTTCATAATGACTCTAGCCATATAATACTTAATAGAGTTTGATGTTTATCAAGACCTAACCTCAGTTTTTGTTAGAATCAAAGAGGCTAGCCTCTCAGCCCCTTAGCAATCCCAGTGTCACATTCCCAATTTATATACCCCATCATCGAGTTGGGTTCGTATGCTGGTGGTAGATGAGACCCCATGTCAATGCACCCCCATAAAAATAATGAGGAAGAAATGATATCCCACTCATAAGCTAAATGCAAGAAAATAAAATGGAAAGACTTTAGAGGTCATTTCTATGTCACCCAAGTCATTCATAGCTTGGAGAAACCATACACAACATTTTTTTCACAAGACTAAATAAATAAGGAAATAAACTAAGTGCTTTTGGTCACCTAAGTTCCCTATAGGGGACAGGGGGAGAGCATACATACGCAATATTTTATAATTTGCAACAAACTAAGAATTTAATCTAATGAACTTTGAAACTAGCTAATAATAAAAAACATAAGTTAAAAAAGCTCTTAAGGTATCTAGCTAAATAGAATTTTCCTTTTAATAGCACCAACTTAAGTTTGATTGAAATTTTAGTCCCTTGTCCTTGTTTTCATTTGTAAAAACTTTGAAAATACCAAAAGACAAGTGTGATTAGGTTGAATTTAAGCACCAAACAAAATTGTATGTGAGCTATCAAAGTGTTTGAGGCTCTATCTCTCTTTGCTTAGTTATTTCAAAAATGTTAGGGGGTCTCTTTTCTTTAGGCCAAAACGCAAAGCAATAAACAAAATTCCATTTTGAGCTCTCAGGTTTTTTTTTTTGTCTACAAGAAATCATCACCAATTACTGTAGAGATCATTGTCGATTCCTACAATCAATGTTGATTTGATTCTATCATCAATGTTTCCTACAACCACATAAAAAAACAAACATGTTTTGAAATAAAAACACTTGATAAATAAGTTTCAAACTCAAATTTATCATGACCATTCAAGAAAAAGGTTATAAAGGCAATAAACAGCTCATTAAGCACAAAAAAGAAAGCAAGAAAAGTTAATTTTTGTTATGTTTCTATCTTGCTCTATTTTTACATAGAGATCACCATCGATGACTATAAAGATTGTTTCCGATTAATGTGATCTTATTTTATTTGTAATGATCATCATCAATCCCTACAACTCTATTAAAAAAGATGTGAATTTTAAGCATAAAACTCTAAACTTAAATATGCAAATGTTTTTTAAAAAAATCTAAAGGTTGCACATCATTATTCTTGGCCATACAGGATATGTTATCCCTTTGGGCATGCCATTGTGTATCTTAGGATTGCAAAGAGAACATAAATGATGATTAGTTCATTTTTAGTTCAAATGATAAAAACTCAAGCATAACAATACACTAGAACTAAACGCTCTTGCCTAAGAACTAGGAGGAGCATAACATACTAAATAAGATCATAAAATAGAGATAAAAATAACATAATTAATTTACCTCTTTTATCAAATTTGATGATTACTTTTTATCATAAGGATGTGTGTGCTTGGTCTATGATAATTAGAGTCTTCTATAAATGCTTCTCCATGGTGGTAACACTTCTCCAATGGTCACTTGTGGCTTGGTCTGAAGCCTTGCATAAAATGGGCATTATAACACTACTCTCAATGGCTTGTTGAAGATATTCTATTAGAATAACATTACACACAAAATCTTGTTGGTATATGACATGGGCACTTGTATTTATAGCTCTAAGAAGTACTCTAACCCTAGGGAGGTTAGGTTAAATTTTAACTTTGGTTGTGTCTAAATTAACTTAGGTTTAGTCAGGCTAACCCTTAGTTGGATCAAAGCACTTATGAAATCTTGACATATCAGTTTTAGATGTTTGTGAGGAATTAAAATGCACTTTAGATATTTGTGAGGTTATGACTCATAATTTTGAAATATTTACAAATTGATAAATCACTTTATTAGCTCCTTTGACCTTTGAATTCATATTTATCTAAAAAATCCTTTGTGATAAATGAAACTCACTAATTTGATTTGTAATTTTTATTTAGGCAAGTTAATTAAGATTTACAATGTAATTAATCTTGCTTAGTGCTTTTTTTTTTTGGCAATTGTTTTCAATGTTTTCAATTAATAACTTGAGAAGCCAAAAGTGTCAAATTACTAGGTCATAATTTAACTAGGGTTAAAATTGAACTACGTTATTAGTGTATATATGGTAGTACACCAAATAATCTAGACTTCTCATGTGTTTGAGTAATTAAATCCCTTACGTAGACAAATTTGGGCAATTCAAGTGATTTCTAGGCTTAAATTGTGTTGTGTGCTAGAAATTGAACTAAATCCCAGTTTAGGCATGAAAGTGGCCAAAATTGAGCGTATACACATGGAATATAAAACTAGAGTGAGTAAAAAGTAAGATAAAAGTTTCATAGGCATGGCATATACAATAAAACATATATACAACATAGATGAGGCATGAAAATTAGGCCAAGAGGCCACAATACAAGGGACATTGGCACATATCACTAAATTTGAGAAAACAAGACATTCAAGGACATGTTCAAATGTACACATATGTAAGCTAAAAATAAGTTATCTCAGATCCACATAGAAGGAAAAATATTTAAATGTCCACATATATAATTAGGAAGTTGCACACAAGGATATGTGCACATGTCTAAATCATACATATAGTGAAAAGAAGTGGCATAAAACCAAAGAGCAATGGCATATTCTAATGCCCTCGAATAGAATAAACATAGAGATAAAATAAATTCTATTTAGGAAATATAGAACTTAAATTATACATAAACATGTAATACAAATATGTGTAAGATCTAGGATTTACATATATTGAGTTTAAAGTAGTAATAGTTGACAAAAAATCTAAGTGTAGCATGATCGATATCAAGATATAACAATGCTAAAGTTGTGATGTAGAGTATAGAAATATGGAACCTATTAATTTAAACTATGTATAAGGTTCCCCTAAATGGATGAATGTGGCTAATGAATAGCCCTTGTATCAGTGTATATGCCCACAACGGGTATATAATAATAAATCTAGATTGGTGTAGTGGACCTGAGTCTTGTAGCAATTTGCAAGCACTCAAAAAGAATAAGTGAAGCATGTATCTATGATAAAAATAACTATACTAAAATAGCTAACATAATTATTATCTAGAAAATATATGAAATGTAAACATGGCAATGCATACAATCTGTAATTTTGTGTTTTATGAGTAAATATTTTAATGTTTTTGTGTTTTTGACATGTATTATTTTTATATTTTATGGATATAAGTTATGTACAATAAATATGAAAATATAGTTTATTTTTATTTTTATATGTAAAATCTCCTTAGATGCATGATGTTCAATAGGTTTTTGATTGCCTTGCCATCAAGTGAATCTAGATGGTATACTTTTGGGATAAGCTTTTATATGATTATGTACAGACCAAGCAAATTTGGTTTGAATTTTCCTTTATTTTATTATTTGGTTTTGACATTTTTGAGATTTTATTTTAAAACTAAATCATTCACTTTAAATTCCCTATTGTGAACACAAATGTTTTAGGTCTGTTGGATTCATTTCTGATATGCCCTAATATGATCTGCAACTTGAATGTGTGTGTGATCCAACCATTATAATTCATAGAGATGTCTTTATTTATATTGAACATCTATGATTATCCCTCTTAATGGGACCCGTAATGATTTTATTTATAACTCTAGTGAGATAATTTCTTTTGTGCCATATACTAGTGAATAAGGAGTATATTTTGTTGGTGTTCAAATATAGGTGCAGTAAGCCCATAGTGCATAGATAAGTTGATTGTGCCAATCATCACCAAATATGGTAATGATTTTTCTAAGGATACTATTAATTATCTTGTTTATTGCTTATGGTTGACCATTTCCCTGTGGGTAGTATAGAGTAGAGAATGTGTGCCAAATTTTATATTTAACACAAAATTTCTTCACTATTTTATTCTTGAAAAAAGTTTCATTATATATGATGATGTCAGCTGGGAGGCCAAAGTGAGAAATAATGTTAGTCATGATAAACAACATATATATTCTCCCTTTGTGGATTTTATTGGAATGGTTTCCACCCATTTGGTAATTTTTTTTATCTGTGATAATGAATTTATGACCTCCTATGGATTCTAGATTTATCTTACTGGTTAGATCAAAACCCCATAGCATGAATATCCATGGGGATACAATGATTTGAATTTTATACTAAGGGATATGGTGTAGGTTAAAATGGTGTTGACATTTATCACATAACTTTTTGTATTCCTGGCACTCTTGTTCCATGGTTGGCCAATAGTAACCTTGTCTGAGTAATTTGTGTGACATCACTTTATCATGGAAATGACTACCATATTCACTACCATGCACCTGTCTGATAGCCAAATTAGATTTATTAGATTTAAAACATTGGATTAAGTGTCCCTCAAAAGATATTTTGAATAAGTCCTTAACAATAATGACATATCAAAGGCAGTTTCATTGTAGTTTATGTTTTTCATTACTTATGAAAGCATCTAGAGTAATAGACTTATGTAGAAAATTGTATATATCAGAGAACCATTCAAATATTGTTGTGTTATGTGTGGTAACTACAACCATTATAGATATTAGGTCTACATGGGACACTGATGGATATTTTAATAATTTTATAATGAAGAGAGCCTGGTCTTCATCTATCTCAATGGGGATCAATGATGTTGCACTGGTCATTGCATTAGCATGACAATTATCTTTATATAGAATGTTTTCAATAGAGAATTTTTCAAATTGAGCATATAGACATTGAACCATATTATTTTAGGAAAAGAGGCATTCATATTTGGTTTGGTAGATATATGTAACTTGATTGACAATCATTGTGAAACCATATAAACTTTAATTGATTTAATGTGGAGAGCCTTAGCTGCTTGAAGGCCTAAGATAAGAGATTTGTATTCTATGATTTTTTTGGTACATGGAAAACTTAGTCAATAAGAAATGTGTATTATGTACCCAAGTGGGTTGATGAAAATAATTCTAGATCCAACACCAGCTGCACATCTAAAACCGTTAAAGAACATTATCCACATATTGGGAGTGGTATTATATGTTGTGAAGTCATCTTTGAAATCATCATTGATAGGATTTATTCCAATAATGGGATAATGCCAATTGATCTTAAATTATGTAGCCTTTTACTAATTTTTATAAGATAATATTGAGTTCAAAATTAGTGAATAGCATAGCCCATTTTGTAATATGTCCTGAGAGGTGTGGTTTTGACATGAGGAACTTTAAAGGATAAACCTTTGTAATGACTTACATCTCTTTGTTAATCATATAGTGTTAGAGCTTCTGAGTAGTAAATACAACTACCAAACAAATTTTTCCTATTGTTGGATAATTGTGTTTTTAATTAACAAGTGTATTACTAATGTAATAAATTTCATGTTCTTTGTATTGTGTTAAGAGTACACTGAGTGCATGATCTATCACTTAGAGGTAAAGTATAAGTGGTTTGTCTAGTTTTGGTGGTACCAAGATAAGAGGATTTAGTAGGTACTATTTTAGTCTATCAAAATTTTATTAACATGTGATGTCCCATTCAAATTTTATATCCCTTTTAAGTAATCTAGTGAATGATTGAGTTGAATATGTGAATTATGCCACAAAGCAGCATATTGCCTAAATCTTTCCTTGTAGGGATCAAAATTGCATTAAATTGGTAGGAGGAGGCATGTCCATTATTTATTTAACTTTATTGGGGTCAACCTTAATACCACTTTAGGATATTATAAGTCCTAAGAGTTTACCTAATGAAACCCCAAGGATGCATTTCATAGGATTGACTCGTACATTATATTTTCTTAATCTCTTGAAAATATATCCCAAATCTATTGCATGGTGTTGTCTTTCTTTTGATTTTAAAATAAAATCATCAACATAATCTTTGATTATTTTATGAATGAGATCATGAAATATATTCGTCATTATTTTTTCATATGTTATGCCTACATTTTTAATCCAAAAGGCATGACTATATAGTAGAAAGTACCCCATGGTGTGTTAAAATAAGATTTTTCTTAGTCTTCTTTAGTGATCTTAATTTGATTTTAATTGACGAAGCCATCTATAAAGGAGATCATTTTGTATCTTGATGTGGATTCAACTATCATATCGATGTTGGGTAGAGGAAATTCATCCCTAGGACATGCTTTTTTTAGGTCTCTAGAATCATAACAACATTGAATTTGTTCGTTAGGTTTTATAACAAGGACAATATTAGCAACCCATTGGGGATGAGAAATTATTCAAATGAAATCAACATCTAAGAGCCATTGGATCTCATGTTTGAATAAAAAATCCACTTTGGGTTACATTTTTCAAATTTTTTATTTAATCATATTGGCATTGGGATAAATTGTAATCCTATGTATTGTGATTTATGGATCAATACAAGGTATATTAGAATAATCCTAGGTGAACACTTCAATAAAATATTTTAATATATGATGAATATTTGTGTCTTCTTCTTTATGGAAGGTAATAGCCAATAATATGATACGAGGATCAATATGTGTGCCATAATTTAATTCAACTATCTCTTCATTAAGTAAAGATCTATCCATATTATATGGTGTTGTAGGGATAGTATCATCTGTGTTGGGTAAAATATCATCTGAATCATTTAAACGCTCAACAAAGTATGCATGGGAATTTATAGAATGAGGAAACCTATTATTATGAAATAAGGAATGGAGATCCTTATATGTCCCCATGAATTCTAATAGAGCCTCATCATTATTTAATTCATCAAAATTAGGTAGTTCTAGAGAATATGTATTATTTATAAGATCAATTTGAACAATTGAGAGTGTAAAAACATGGTTTACCATATTGTCTATCCATGGAATAGGTGGACAAAACATAATATACAGAGATGTATAGTGAGAGCACTTGACATTGGATGTGTTATCTTTATATCCAAGACCTTTTCTACTTATTGAATATATGCTTCAATGGAATTAAAGATTCCCTACTCAATTTTTCCAAGGCCATGTCTTGTGTAACCCATTTTTTGGAAGTATCTCGATGCAAAAGGAGAAGTGAAATTATTATCATGTGCTCTATAAGTATTTAGGGAAGTGATACATGAATTATAAATAGTATATTGGAGTGGTGTTGTAGAAAAATCCATGTGATGAATATAATTATGTGAAGGATCTGTATGTTGATAATATTTGAATGGTTTTTTATCCATGGGATAAGAATAGATATGACCTATGTAGCTGAAGTTTAAACATGCATGTAAATTAGATGTAACTTCATGCATATCATGAATCCATGGTCTTCCAAGTAAGATATTGTAATTCAGATGATTAGGCATGACTTGGCATGTCGTAGGTAGTGTTTTAGGCCCCAATGTAAGGTTTAGTGTCATTTGACCCAGGAATTTTCATGGAATATTATCAAACCCTTGGATGTTCATATTAGAAGTATCTAGATCCTTAGCATGTATATTAAGAAGTCTAAGAAAAGAGATATTAAAAATGTTTAATCTTGATCCATTATCGACTAAAACCCATTTGATACTTACCTCATTAATTCATAATGCAATGTAGAGAGGAAAGTGTAAATCTATGATGTTCTAAGGTGGGAGATCTTCCCTTTTAAATGAAATATGTTATTCAATCCATTTCATAGTATTAATAATGGAAGCAACATAAGCTAGCTCAAATGTTTTCGGCCCTTGAGTATCATGAAGTATAGTATTAAAATGTCTTTTTATGTGTCAGAATGTTGTAGGATTTTTAAAATTAAAACTATGGTTGACAAGACATTGCTCTGGTCAACATAGCTATAGCCATGGGTGTTGTTAACCTACCAATATTAGGGACATGTAGACATCATAACTTGGACTACAGTGTCTACTTGGAGTGTAGAGATAGGAGTAGAGGTGGGATTGTGACTAGATGTGTGTGATCAAGAAGTAGGAGGGATAATTAAGACCACTGATGTTCCCTTATGTCTAAGAGTGATAGGTATAAAATCAAAGTGAACCAAAGACCAAAAATCATCTAAAAGAGACTTGCTAATTTTAGGTAATGAAGTTGGTATATTTTATAATTTATTTTATATTTGTTTAAAGATTTATGTCTTAATTGTATTACACATAAGATAAAGATAGCATATTAAATAAATAATAAAACATGGCAAACATTTTAATTGATATAAATCATCATGTATACATGTGTTTATGCCTTTTCTAATTTCATTTCGAATCAAAGGGAACAAGCATGCAAATGAAAGTATTAAACTTTGAAAAAAATTGATACACTTAATTTGTCATTATTATCATGATTATATCAAATAAAATCAAAAAATGCATGGATCTAAAATCTAAATGCTAGAAATGTAAACCCTAGGGTTATCTAGGGTTAGGGTTTTTGAAATATTCAAAGTAAATTGGGCTCACCAAATTTCTTAACCTTTTAGGAATTAGTGTATGTAAATAATACATTCATTAAAGATTTTATTATACTAAATTAGGGTAGTAATATGCAATAAATATAGCCATTGATCTATTTTATAATTGACTAACTTTGACCCATCTAAAAATAGTAATCAATAATACAAGTAATAACTTAGATGGAAAATCACTAAGATGGATGATCTAGAGGATGGAAACTGAGGTAGAGACTTGTCTAAGTTCTACAAGTAGGATCTAGATGTCAAAATAATTCCTAGATAGTAATTCCCTAATTGGATTATATTACTCTAATTAGACATATGACACTAGTATCCCTATTTTGGTGGTAGTGTCCTCCATACAAGACTATCCCAAGCTTTTAAGTACAATTGTGTTTGGATCTATGAGGTCTGTTCATGTGTGCATGAGTTTTAAAACCATATATATTGCCTATTTTGATTGAATTTTTTAACAAACCTTAATCCTCCATATCGTTGGGGCATCCAGTTGATACAAGCTAAAAAGTGTGTTTGTTAGTGGGGTAGGTTGGACATCCTCAACACCTTACTCTGATGATATTTGCATACATATTAATACTCTCAAGAGGGATAAATCCTATTGTATTTATTCCCACTTAAGTTCTAATACAAGTGTAAGTGAAGCTATTATGATAGTCTACTTGAGTGCTTTGAATGTGCTTGAAACTAGAAATCTATGTAATCTAAGCTTAAGAATGTTGTAGATGGTAGTATGTAGAAGGAGGGAAGAATAGGGATTGATAGCCTTAATTTTGCACAACTTGTTATAATTTTTCATATTTAACTTGCATCTAATTTTATTATAGTGGTTAAAAGGCTAAAATTCATGTGTGTGTGTGTGTGTGTGTGTGTGTGTGTGTGTGTGTGTGTGTGTGTGTGTGTGTGTGTGTGTGTGTGTGTGTGTGTGTGTGTGTGTGTGTGTGTGTATTGTTTTGGTGCTAGTGTGGGTGCTAAAAGAAGGTCTAGGCTAACAATAGGAGGTCTAATATTTGAAAATATATCCATTTGTGAAAAAGGGAGGGAAAGGAAAATAGTTCCATTATTGAGACACTTGCACCATGTGGTGTTATTATCCCTATTATGGTGCTAGTGTAAAGTGTTAAAATACTAGGCACAAAGGGCTAGGATGTAAGAATGAAGGTATGGGACTACTTTAGGGATGACTAGGGACACCTGTGGCCCATACAAAGGCTAGATAAGTGTGAAAATAGGATCTAGGATAGGTCTAAGGCTAAGCTAGGGATAAGTGGTATCAAGTATGACTCTTAGAACTCAAATACCACTTTTAAGTGATTACACATCTATTAAATTCATAAGCTTAGATTACTCAGATTTCCAATCTCAAGCACATTCAAAGCACTCTAGTCTACAATAATATTAGTTTCACTTGAACTTGCACCAACACTTAGGTGGGGAGAAAATTGGGCTTGATCTATCTTTATATTATTGGTATGTAGGCAACTCTCATCATAGTAGGGTGTTGAGGATATCCAGCCTACCCCACTAATAAACACACTTTTCTTATTGTATCAACTAGATGTCCAAGTAACATGGAGGATTAGGGTTTGCTCATAAAATTAGTCAAAATAGGTCATCTATAAGGTTTTTGAGCTCATGCACATGAGAATAAGATTGATAGACAAATACACAGGTAAACCTAGAAGCTCAAAATAGTCCTACATAAAGGACACTATTGCCAAAATAAGGACACTAGCACCATATGGTTCTACTATCCAATTAGGGTGATACTATTTAGAAGGGGTTTTTACACTTGGATCCTATTTGTGACACTTAGACTAGTCTCTGCCTCAATTTTTAGCCTCTAGATCATCTGTCTCAGTCATTTCCCATCTAAATTCTCATTTACATTATTTATTGTTATTTTTAGAATGGTCAAAATTAGTCAATTATATAAAATATTAGTGGATATATTTATTACATATTTTGATCCTAATTAACCATACTCATCTCTTTAAAAATATAGGATTTACATTCACTAAGTCCTAAAAGTTTAAAACACATTGTGACTTCCTCAAAGTGTTGGAAGTCAAAAAATCTATCTTCATAGGGACATAATGTGAAATTACATTGATGAAATTTAGAACCTTCCTTATGTTTTTACATCAATTTATCACATAATTTTGTGGTTTATTCACTAAACACCTTGATTTATTCTTTCAATTGTTGCTCCTTATGTTGATACAATTGGAGGAATTTTATTTATTCATATTTAAAATGGTTAAGAAGATAGTAAGAATCCTTTATCACATCAACATAATTATTCCAATATTATTTTAGAATGAATTCTTGTGCATGTTAAGCACTCAAATTTTCCTACCATTGAACAACTAGAATGTAAATATTCAACAAAATAAAGGTGATCTTATCAACATTGGTGAATTGACGAACTGTGCCTCAAGTTGTCAAATCTAGGCATCCAATGATGATGTCTTGATTTTTCATTTGAACATGGGAACTCCAATATTTAATTGTACATTAAGTTGGATTGGCTGATGAAACTATTATTAAGCATGCTTTGAGAGATATTTTGAAGGTGCCAGGTTGAGATGCATTATAAAATTGTAGAGTTAACCAAATGTTTTGGTGAATTATTCTTAAAGGGTATATGCAATGATATTTTGGATGTCTCCTCATGTAATTCATAAGGATATAAGGTAAAATTATTTTTACGTACTTCAAATCCTTATTTTTTTCAATCATGTTCTCATGTAAGCATGTAGTGTATACTCATTTGCATAGTCTTTCATTAACCACTCCTTGCATTAGAACTAGTGTAACTTGATGTATTCATCCTCAAAGTGCTAGAGAGGATATTACTCTTCCTTATTCATGTCAACTAATATAAATTAAGACTCTATTTCAACACAATATTTAGTGTCTTATGTAACTAATCACTTGATCATTGCACAAGGCTATCAAATAGGGCATATCTAGCCCCTTAAACATAAATGTTGAAAACTAATGTAATTTAAACTTGAAATGACCTATTTGAGTTCCATATGAACCCAATCACATGATTTTATGCATAATGCACTCAAATAGGTCATATTGATCCTCCTAAACATAACTTTGATAAACTAATTTGTAAATTCATATTCGATATGCTCTATTTTAGTGCCCTGTACAACCAATTGTTCATTATTTTGCACAAATACCTAAATTAGAGAATACTAGTCCACCTAAACATAAAAATTAAAAACCAAATGTAAATTTAGACTCAATGTTCAATAATTTATTGTCTCATGAAAACAATCACTTTATTTATTGCATGGGGGATCAAATATGGAATATGGAACCCCTAAAGACATGCAAAAATCTAATGTAAATTCAACATTGATATACCATATTTGAGTTCCCTATGCAATAAATCATTGATTCATTATAAGGATCAATTAAATAGGGAAAATATTATCCCCTAAAAATAAATGCAACAACATAATGGAAATTAGGAGTCAATATGACCTATTTGAATACCTTGTGTAGCTAATCACTCAACTGTTTACATGAACACTCAAATAGGGTATATCAATCCCCCTAAACACAAATTTGACAACTTTTTTTAAATTAAAAATTTAGATGCCTTATTTAAGTGCCTTATTCAACTAATCACTTGATTTTTGTTACATTGGGGTCTAAAATAGAACATACCAAGCCCCCTAAACTCAAATGTGATAACCTAATAAAAATTTAGATTTGATATGCCTTATTTGAGTGCCTTGTGAAACTAATTAATTCATTGGTTACACAAGCCACTTAAATAGGGATTATAAAACCCACTACACACAAACGTTCATAACTTAATGTAAAATTGGATTCAATATTCCCTATTTGAGTGTCTCATGTAACTAGTCACATAATTATTTACATTTTGCATGATTCACACTTCCATGATGACTCAAATTATTTTGTACAACAATCCTATTGTTTTTTGTACATCATGCCCCATTTTTAAATAAATGGGAACCCTCTTTTTTCTTGAGTAATTTTAATGTTGCCATATCTGGTCTATAGGGACCTTTCATGTTTATTTTTTTGATTGGGAAGGGATTAGCCTCTATATTTTGTCACATCAAGTTGGCTATATTTTTTAACTTCATTTTAGTCACTTATTTGTTTTACTAATTTTATTTCAAGGCTTAATTATTTATTTTCCTCGATCCCCTTTCACACATCACTACCTAATTACTTTTAGCCTCGTGCCAATCTTGAAATAATTCTAATTCTTTTAGAGACTCTAGACCTTGAATTCATTCCATTTGACACAAACCTAGAAACTTAGGAGTTTGGAGGGTAAACTAAAAAATTTAATGGCCTAATAGTCCTAAGGCCTTAAGGTTCTGAGAAGCCACCACATAGTGACTTTTCAAAAGATTGAGACCTCAAAATATTAGAATACTGTATAAAGGGTCAATAGCCCTGAGGACTTGATGTTATAAGAAGCTACCATGTGATGAATTTTTACAAGTCTGAGACCTCAGAAAGGAAACTGATTAAGCATAAAGGATCGAAGACCTAGCTAGTTGATATAATGACATGTGGTGGTACTCTATATCCCAAGATAAAGACCTAGTTTGATGAGGGCCTATGTTTAATTTGGGATAACTAATGCAAATGTTTATTAGCAAATAAAGAAACCTATTATTCACTTCTCACATTTTATATGCATTTTGGCTTCATTACTAGATGTGAAACTTAATAATCTTAATGTACTTCACTATTTTAGTCACATAATAATAATTGTTCATCACAAATGCTTGGCATAAAAATTTAAACAAGGTTATATTAAGTTAAAAATCTTAATTTGCATGAGTCTATTAAGTCTTAGTCTATTTTATGCTTCTATTTTGAAACACATATAAAGCTTCTTTTTAGACTATTTCACCTTGGTTTTGTGAAAATCATCTAACTATTTCAAAGTTTTATGTTGCTTTTCCTTAGTAATTTTGATCCATGTTTTCTTTGATTTGATTTAAATCAACTATAAGTTTGCTTTGCTTTATCTTTCACCTTAGTCAATTTCATTAAAAAGATCAAAAGTTAATTTAGAATGGCTTTCTTTTGCTTAGTTTTCATGTCTTTTTATTTATATTTCAAAAGACTTAGCCATTTTATTTCAAATAAACACTTAGCCATTACTTTTTAAATCAAAAGTTGTTGATTGATATTTTCTTTATTTTTACCTACAGGGGATTAAACTTTGCTCAATGGCACATGAAAACTTCCCCATGACTCCCTTAACTCGAGCATGTTCTAAAAATATTTTGACACTTAGTTAATTTTGTATAGTTATTTGGATCCATTTTCAAATTTGTGTTTATAGGGACTTAGCCAATTATTCAAATAAGTTATCCAAAGCCACATGTCATGTTTTCACTACTACATGGGACTTAGTCAATTTTTAAAAAATTCCATATGAGCCTTTACATCATTAAAGTTATGGGAAAATGGATTAATAGGATGCCACCAAATGTCAAGATCTCAGTGAGCTATTGATCTTGACCAAATGTGTATAAATTAAAAATCATACGAGCTAGAGGACAAGTGAGATGCTACCACATAGCACCATCCTAGTGACCTGCTATCCAAGAGATGTCCATATAAAGTAAAAAAACTTAGGCAAGCAAGTGATCAAAAGCAAAACCTTTCATTTGTTTCTCACATTTAGTCTAAGGCCAATATTCTAATCTAAGATATTAATCTAGATGTGTGTCATCACCAAGGAATATGAGTTCACAACTCAAGCATAATGAATTATAATACAATAGGGAGGTTGGACCACATCCTTACATAGTAATAAAGTGGAAACATGAGGCAACTCTGAATCAATGATAAAATGAAAAATGGCAATTGTTCTAATAGACTAATGGATCCCAAGGAAATTAGCTAGTGAATCAAAGAATATGGCATGGGCCTTAACTGAAACATGAGCATGCCTCCATCTCAATCATAAATTAGGCCATGTCTAACCATAATCCCTCAATCATAAATGAGTATATATACATACCCCATTAGTGGGTTGAGTTGGTAATATTTTGAAGGGTTTGCCCCTTCAAGTATATATTGTGTTTTGAGAGCCTCTCTTTAGGAGTACATTTTTTAGAATTAGATTATGATGTGCCTATTTGGCTCTTTTTGGATTGTAACAGAGACATGTGGAACTAGAAACTTTAATGCTTTCTTAGGATAATTTCTCATATTTATTATTTTATTCTTGATGTTATAGAATAGTAGGTTTTCATCATAATGATTGTAATCATCCCATACCATTAATAAGATGCATATCCTTATATTTTAAGGCTATTAAGAGTTCAAATCAATTTCTTATGTATACACTTGGAGGTTATGGCCTTTTCCTCTTTTCTAGTCAATTCCTAGAATCTTGCACCATACTTGGATTAAATTTGTGCTAAGTCTAACTCAACCAGGATTTGGTTTTCATTGGATGCATCCAATCAAATGTTGCACAGAACCTATTCAGTATTAGTAGACCCTTTCTCCCTTTATCCCTTACATTTTGAAATTTATTTATGATAATGATTTAATTTAAGAACTAATCAATCTATAACTAATGGTTTATATTGATTGTTACTTCATATTTCATTTATCACCATTTTAGTATTATTGTATTTAGGAAAGTGGTAAACTAGTAAATAAATCAACCATTCTCTTTATATGTAAATATTATAAAGTTTGATTTCCATCTGAGGCTAAACTTGTAGGTACTACTAGAAAATTGTGCAATCCTTTAATAAATGTCTTAACCAAGGTGAACTTCCCCCCTTAATTTGTTAAAATATGACCCTTAAAGGAATGGTCCACATCAATGAACTTAGTGAAGACCAGTATACCAAGACTTGATAATTTTACCCATACATCAACATCATTGTGAGTGGGTGAGGAGATACCATAGGCCAGAGAGGAGTGAGAACTTGGTAAGTATGATTTTGAGTTTTGTGTTAGTGATTTTAGTCCATTTAATGACTAGGGAAGGGAGATGAAATTATTTCATTATCTCTACTTTGGGAAATTCAATGACGAAATTAGTGAATTTGTCTAATTAAATAGGAAATCATTGAGGAGTAGAGAATTTTTTTGCTATTACAATGAACTTGTCGATAGCTATGGAAAAATCATTGAAAGTGATAGTGAATTTGTGAAGGTTAGTGAATTCATTGATAGTTGTGATAAAACCATTGAAATTAGTAGTGAATTCATAATTGTTAGATAATTTGTGAAGTATAATAGTGAACTTATTGATGATAATGATGAAATCATTTAAATGAGTAGTGAAATCATCCAAAAAGATAGTGGAGTGGTTTAGGTAGTGTCTAGTATGAATTGACATATTGGGTGGGGCAGTATGAGAGGTGAATGAGTGGTTTTAAGTTTGATTGAGATGGTTAGGTAGATGATTAGAAATAAAAATGGGTTAATATGATTATGTGTAGGAGGTATTACCTATTTTGGCCACACAAGAGTAGAGGTCGAGATCATTGACATGGATTTCTAGATTCACAGAATATGAGTTCAAGGTACTAAAGGCAATGGGATTGTTATATAGTATTAAAATGCTAGAGATTTATGTGGACATGGATTTTTTGATGGCATTGGTAGAGATATGGCATAGAGATACCGGTACATTTCACCTTTTGATAAGTGGGATGACTATTACATTATAATATGTATGGAGGATCCTAAGGATTTTGATATAGGAGAGGTAGGTTTATTAGGGTCATGGAACATAGCTTGTTATGTTATACATGATATTTGTAGAGGATTTGATCTCAATTATCAGATGAGGGGTTGATATATAATTTTGCATGGATCTAGAGATAGATGTTTTGATTGTGGCACTCATGTTTATTGGCAATGGCATTATGCTACCTAAAAAGCATAGGAGGCTATGCCCTATTAGACTTTTAGATGTGATTAGAGACATGATGGAGATGGTTCAGTGATTTGTATGGGGTACCTAAGTGATAGCTCATTTGTATATATATTTTCACCATATATTATATGCATATGGGAGAGAGGTTAGATATTTGACATTATTACATGTAGGGGCATGGGAGCACATTGTGGTGGAGCATCCCATAGGTCACATGAGGGTTAAATCTGATTATGAGCTAATGGTGTATGGATGGTATATAATCATAGGTGTTCATAGATTAAATTTGGGACACTTAGACTAGTATAGGAGAGTGATTGATGAGTTTGGGGATGAGAAGAGCATGTGGAGACCTTACAGGGAGATATATTTTCACTAGGTATAGGATGGGATCTATATGGACTATGTTATGAGATAGTCATGTATTAAAATAATTCATGAGTATATAATTGAGAATTATAGTCTAGATAGTGTTTTATGACATTTTGGTATTAGATAGCACATTCTATATAGACCACATGTGTTTGTTAGGTCTATGAGAGAGATCTTAATGGAGTGTAGGTATTAACTCAAGGATAATAAAAAACAACTAGAAACACCTATAGATAGTGATATTTAGATCAAAGAGGGATGTGAATAATGCATGAAATATAGATAGTTATGAGGCTTGGTGGGATAAATAGTGGCCTACTAGATTGACATATCCATATGCACCTCCAAGGATGTGGAGATAGATATTAGTGTCTAGCTTGGTGTGTCATCCATGAGGGACTGAACTTGGGGCTAATATTAGGAGATATATTATATAATATGGGGGAGATAGATAGATATGAGTTATGAGATGGGTAAATGATGGAAAATTGAGACCTAAGAGGGTTGAGACATAGACATAGGATGTGCAAATGAGAGGAGATATTGGTAGAGAGGAGATTATAGGTGAGGATATTGGAGGTGATGAGGAAGAGGACATAGGGATGGGACCTATAATAAAGGATCTCTTAAGAGAAGGGGATGAATAATATCCATTAAGTCTATTTATATTGGTAGAGGATGAGACCTTGATTACCAAGTTAAATGAGGAGATTAGAGCTCAGGATATTGAGATAGCATGCTAGTAGGGAGATAGAGATGGCAAGGATAAATATGCTGAGATGAGATCAACCCATATCAATAGATTATAGCATGATATTGATAAGCTGATAGATGAGATATATGATAAAGGGGGGGTTACTAATAATAGGTGCAATTACCCATACTCCATATGATATAGGCTTAGCATAGAGATATAGATGAGAGAGAGAAACATTATGCGTAAAGATAGAGATAATGAATGATCTATTGACTACTCTTGGGTAGTTAAAGGCATTATTAAATGTGATGAGGGTAATGGAGTAGGAAATGTATTATAAGATCCTCTATGATCAAGTAGTACCATGAGAATAGTATGCATCATCATTTAGAGAGTATTTTACTAGGAAGTCTACATCGATGAGGATAATACAGATAGTGGTTTTAGAGTGATATATAGGATAGGCATCATAGCACATCATAGATTCTCTAAGCAGTACACCATGATGATATGATATAATCCCATCTATAGATTCCTTATCTAAGGGTCAAGGAGAGACATGATAAATGATATGATATATTAATGTATACATAGATTTGTGAGATGTATCATTGTATTGATGTATTTTGACATAATATATATATTTACATATACATGATTCTATGTGGCCTTGGACATATGTAATGGTTTATGGATGTTATGGTTCATGATTAGATGAGTAGATGTGATATGTTATAGTAATTATTTCTCCCACTTTTGATATGTTGTGGCACATGTTAGTTCATTTGGCATTTATTATGGTACAAGATAGAATGAAACAATGTAGTTATGAATGGTTTAGAAATTTGCCATTGTTGATTTGATTTTCTTGGATTTGTAACAATAATTATAACATGTAATAAATGATGAAATTTGAGCAACCTTGATTTGATATAGCATATGACACTATGCACCAATGGTATAGAATAACTATGATGACTATCATGTTACACATGTAAGGACTAATAGACTCACCTAGTGCAATACTTAGTGCAACATGATATGGAAGATCAAGATCACACCATTTTTAATTCCATAGTGATTTAGACATGAAAACCAACAATAAAGACAAAATATTTGTAACAATGAAAACCATGTAAATATGATAAACAAATAAGTAAATAAACAACAAAATAAGCAAGTAAAATAGTAAGCACACAAGATTAAAATAAAGTAAACAAAGGAAAAAACAAGTAAAATATGAAGCACACAAATGTAAACAAATGACAATGAAGCATGAAAGAAATCAAATGACACACAAATTAAGAAAATGAATTTGGGGATGTCCTCGGCTAAAGCTGAACCTTTGGAAATTGATATCCATGACAATTTTGAATGTCTGATAAGGAAATCCTTAGAAGGGATGATTGACAAAAAAAAGGATATCACTTTGGTTAGGGATGAGAGGATGTGTGATTGATATGATGGGATGATGGTGGTGGTGGCCAAGTTGACCCTAGAGACTGTGTGTCTCTAAATACTTCCTACATAGTCTATCATGGACAAAGTCCATTAGAAACATTAGGCCATATGTAGTTCTCCTAATATGGGAATGGATGAAAATTTGAGGATGTTATGTAAATTTGTGATGATTAAATAGTGGATTTATCACCCAATAAATGAGTGTTTGAATGATGATTGGTTTAATAGGTAGAGATATATAAGATGTGTTTTAATATGGATTAATAGATAAGGTTTTATTAGATGAGTGGATAAGTGTTGTTTAGATTATATACAAGATGTCTCAAAACATGAATAATGGTATACTAACACAACTACAAAGTTCAAAGTTCAAACTAACATGGCATTGGTCAAACCAAAAGATGGGGTATGGAGAAGTGAATAAGGAGATGCAAAATGGATAATGGGTGTATACACAAGTGATTAATGAAATGGGATGCCCCCAAGTAACTAGGGTATGTATATATAATGGATTTGCACATGATTCCATAAATTGCTTGTGACCATGGTACTTTCCCAAATTGACATAAGAATGGTTTTCACTTTTGGAAGAATTTTTTTTACTTTTATTTTTATTTTTTGATTTTCTTGTGACAAATGACCTATTTACAACAACACTAAAATGAATCAAGCATAGAAATTCTTGTAGTGCATGATTTTAATGGGTTCATAAATCTCTTCTCCATATCCCATGGCCAATCTATAAGCTCTAGATCCATATTTTACAATGACTATGTATGGACCCAACCAGTTGGGTTTGAACTTCCCTTTCTCTCAATCAATATTGGTGTTATATTGATTTTCCTTAAGAATAAGGTCTTTGATTTCTAACTCTCTATATTTAATCCTCTTATTTTAGTTATGATTAAGGCAATTAAAATAGACTTATAAATAGTTTAAGGTATTAAGGCATTTCTCATCAAGGAGGTTGAGCTAGCTTAAGTGGTAAATATGGTACGATTCATCATCAATTAGGTTTTTCAAGGATATGTGCAAGGATAAGATCTTGAATTTAATGGTTATGATGGATTTGATGTCTTAAATAAGGGAATATGGATTTTCCCCCATGGGTATGAGGATACTTGTGTGGTATAACCATAAATTAGGGTAAAGTTATGTGTGTCAGTCATGGCTAAGTGCATTGACAACTCATTTGAGAATTTTTAGGATATTTTTGTTTGTTTCCTTAGCATGGTTATTACCTTATAGGTAGTAGGGAGTGGACCACTTGTATTTAATATGATAATTATTGAAAAGGGCGTTGACATCCTTATTTTTGAAGGATTTATCATTATAAGATATAATAGCATATGGAATTCCAAATCCATAAATAATGTGGTTCAAGATGAACTTTTAAATTTTATTGATGATTACATAAGTTAATGACATGTATTAAAACCATTTATGAAGTACTTAGTAGCTATAATGATATGCATATGACCATCCAAAGAATTGGGATTGATTTTGCCAATCAAGTCTACCCTATGTAGAAAATGGCCAAGGTGTAGTTATGGGTTGTCAATATTTTGATGGGATATGGATAAGGTCACCATGATTTTGTTAAGGCACATAATTTTTAACATATTTATAAGAATCATATTCCATTATAGACTAATAGTATCAAACAAGCACAAGATTTTTGGCAAGTATTATGTCACTTATGTGAGCACCACAGATTCCATCATGAACCTCATTTATTGTTAAGTTTGCCTCTTCATAATTTAAAAACCTTAACAAAGTTCCATCATAGCTTATTTGATATAGGATATTACCAAGGATAGTTTAACTTGATGTGTGTTGGATAAAGTATTTTCTTTGGCTATGAGTTAAGTTTGATGAAAGGGTGTTATTATGGAGGTACTCATAGATGTCATTATACCAAGGAGAAGTGGGACCAACCACCTAACAAAACATTTTAGAATGTTAAGTGTCATAGTCTTATGTCATAAAATATTCCACAAAACATTGATTGTGCTTTAGTTTGAAGATCAATAAATGAACCAATTGTTGCCATTGCATCAACTTCTATATTGCTAATCATTGCCATTTGTTCAAACTATATAGATTTGAATCACAACTTGAGGTTATCCACCATCATCTTGTATGGTATCATTTTTTCATCTCTAGCTTATAATTCATTTATATTGATATATGATAAGTTTTGAATCATAAAAGACGAAGATTTTGGATGCCCCACTATATTTCAAGTTTGAGATTAGCTATAAGGGATTCATATTCCACTATGTTGTTTGTACAAGGAAATTCAATTTGGAATGCTTCTAAAATTAAGTCCCCATTAGGAGTAACCAATAATAGACCTACCCAAAAACCATGATAAGTAAAATATCCATCAAAATATAACTACCAAAATAGAGATTCATCGATTGACATGATTGTCTCATCCAGGAAATTTGTGATGAGATGCATGTGATATTCTAAAGGAGATATTACTAATACATCTATCAGTACATATCCCTTGACTATGATTTGATTTACATACTCAATATAAAACTCAATAAAGAAGCATGACCCACTTACCTATTATGCATGTTAAAGTTATTTTGGATAAGTGACATTTAAGAGGGTTAATTTTGGCAATGATTTTTGTTTGAGTGTTGATCATGTAATGGTATAGTTTTTTAGAAGCAAAAACACTATGATACATGTTTTTTCCATGAGATAATAATTGATCTCATATAATACCAAAGTTTTGATTAGGTAATTAACTACCCTTTTGGATCCTCATTCATCATGTTGAACCAACAATGCCCCTAATGCATATTGCATAGCAAATATATACAAAAGGAAAAATTTGCCTGAAATAGGTGGCACCAGTATTGGATTGGAAAGATATCATTTAAGATTATAAAATGCCTCATTATAGTATTCATTCTAAGTGAACATAGTATCTTTCTTAAGCAAGAATGTGAATGGATGATATATGTCTACAAGTTACGATATGAACCTTTGGATTTTTTGAATTGTACCTTGTAAACTATAGAGTTATTTGAAGTTTTTAGGTGGAATCCTATTCATTATAGCTAAAAATTTGGAAGGATCAACCTCTATGTAATGGCATGAAACTATTAATCCCAATAACTTTCCTGATGTAACCCTGAAGACATACTTCTTTGAATTCAAAGGAATCTTATACTCTCTCATTCTTTCAAAAATTCTTAGAAAGACCTGAAGATGTTCTAATTTAGTCTTAGATTTATCTAGGATATTATCTACATATTCTTCCATGATGTCATGAAGCATGTCATGAAATATGATTATTATTACTCTTTGATAGGTGACTCCTGTGTTCTTAATGACAAAGAGCATTACTTGATTATAAAAAAAATTCCCCAAGGCATTTTAAATGTTATCTTGTGTTGGTCCTCAAGAGTGATTTTAATTTGATTATAACCTAAAAATCCATACATTAAGGATAATATCTCATGACCTATGGTGGATTCTATGATCATGTCTATGTTATGCAATAGAAAAACATTTTTTGGTATACTTTGTTGATGTCCCTCAAATCTTTATAATGTCATATTCCTATTGGTTTCTTTTATATTAGACCAATGTTATATACCCATTTAGATTAGTCAATAGGATGTATAAAACCAGCCTCCAATTGATTTTTTAGTTCTTTCATAAGGAGTGCTACTTTAGGATGCATTTATTTGAGTTTTTACTTGACTAGTTTTGCATCATATTGATGGTTATAATCTAGGTATGTCAGCATATGATCATGAAAACACATAAAAAACACTTAAGTAATAGTGTGAAATTGGTTTATTCTTTTTGGTCCATTAATGTAGCAAGTTTCATCATTTTTATATTTTCAACTATCCCAGTGTTAACCTCAATAGTGTTTTTAATTAAGAGGGTTGATTATTCTTGATACTTTGGAGGAGTTGAAGGTAGATTGAATTCCCCTTCAAGTTCTTCATGGTCTGTAGAGGTTTTTTTGTTTTGATTTGATGTCTTTCATGTGGATTTAAAATTTCATCAAAGTATGTAAAGTCATCCAACTAAAAGGAAAAGCCATTTTTATGGTCCCCTACTAGGATATGATCTTTGATTCTAAAAAAATTGGATATCACTTCATCATTTTTTAAATGATCAAGTGGAGGCGATGGTTGTTGGTCCCATTTAATAAGGATTGGGTGTGTAAGTTCAAGCATTAAAATGGCATTATCATTGAATAGGTTAGTGATGTAAAGATATTCAAATTCGTTGTAGATGGAACTTGTTTCGGTGTCTAAAGAGGATTCCATAAAACCTCTATAAGGATCAATAACGTGAGGAGTAGTGTAATATCATTTAGGCTTTCATGTGATTTAAGACTTATTGGTTCTAATGGACCATTTTCATGGAGACCAAGTCCTTTGACTTTGTAGTTCATGATGTTACATATTATGGATTTAGCAATAGGGTATTTGTTATTCAAACAAAATGTAGCTTGTTCATTATAATAAATCCAAGAAGAGTTCAAATCTTTGATTTGTTCATTGGAAAGGAGACCACATTCTATGAATGCTATTTTACCAAATTTACAAACCACTTGAGTATCCTTTTGATAATGGGTCTAGCATTATTATTTGGAGACATGTGGCTTTTACCTAAGTAATAAGCATCATAAACTTCATATTTTCCCATGCCTTTATCTATAATGGTAAATTGGGATGGAAGAGATGATGTTTTTTTTAAAGTGGAAGGTTAATTTTATGCTTGACTTGAATATGGGGTATCAGTGGATGTAGATGGTGTACCCGACCAACCACCAAGGGGGGATGTTTGGATCAATCTGATAGGATGAATGTAATTTCTAAGCTTTGGTGATTCCTTAATAGGTTCATATGTGTCTTTTTTAAAAGGGATATAATTACATTTTTTATAACATCCTTCCAATAATTTATAGTATTGGAAGGGTTGAGGATCATCGAGTATGGTTACTTCCATGCAATTATGAGAAAACTTTGAACACTAGTGTAGGGTGGATTGTATAGTGTTCATAGAGTTGATACATTGACGTCCAAGAAGTAAATTATATGATAAATCCAAGTCAAGCACATGAACTAACATATCATGAATGATAGGCCCAACCATAAAAGGAAGACATATGGTGCCTATAAATTCACATTCATTATTTTCGTATGCCTTACTAATAAAATATTTGATTCTAGTAATATTGTATAATACCCTAATTATTTTATTAATTTTAATGTACACAAATTCAAAGTTGATCCATTGTTTATAAACACCATTTTTAATT